>BMAU01020246.1:0-61492 GCA_019973935.1 Trichonephila clavipes | reverse complement strand
GCTCTATCTGATCATGATGTCTGAATGACTGCTGCTCTAGAACACACAAAGTTATTTGTATATTAGCATCACCATATGGTGCCATGCAAAGTGCTCCGCTGATTTCAAGGAAACAACACAGATTCTAGCATTTTTTATATATAAGAACCAGTCAGTCCGATTTGGGTGGAAAATGGTGTGATTTGCATGGTGGCGGGTGGCTGCGGTTATCTTAATATGCAAGTACCCACACAACAAATGTATTGGTCCATGTGAAGAGCAGTCTGTGTCTAGATATAAGCCACTCTGTTATAAAGATAGGCCCTTAAATTTGTTAATAGCAATTGCTTATGCTTATTGAATTGTGAATTGCAACAATTATTAATCATTATCAACACTTCATCATGCATATTTTGTTGCGAAATCATGCTTATATTTGAGTTTCCTGCGTATTCATTTGAGTTTCCTTTACATTCTACTGAAAATATCTTCAGCCACACACATGTATAGTTTATATTTCTCCCCTAGCTTTATTGTAGATGAGAAGGAAAGCAGGCGCAATCAATATATGATTGCATACAATGCACAAATTAGATTTTGTTGTCACATGTTGCTCATATCTCATTGATACTTCCCAGTGTTAATGACATTTTTAACGTAGGCAATCTCCTTAATTATTTTTCCTACATTGCATTGGTATTAAGCTGTCTTTTACTATAGAGCTGATTTTATGAGTGTAGTTAATTTCCCCCCATTGTTTTTCATTTAGTTTTTCCTCTTTATTTCTCTGATCATTTGACAGAAATTGAGCTCTGCCAATTAATTTTCATTTGAATTCAAATTATATAATAAAATTGAGCACTTCAGAGAAATTTGTTGGAGTGGAAGGAAATACTCTGTTTCTTATTGCTTTGGAATTGAGCTGGGTTGATTGATGTACATTTGAAGTTAAATATTTCATTAGAGAGACTATTTTTTTATTTTGCACTTTCTTTTTGTTCCTGCTTTTTCCATTTTTCAACGTTTTAAAATTTAATGTTTTTGTTTCAAATTTGTTTTCTTCTTTTAAGTGCAGTCAATTAATTGCCTTCAGTACATAAAAATAATGCTTTGTAGGAAATCAAATTTAGGTCGTCGTACTCACTAGACAAAAATAGTGCAATGAGTAATTGCATAGCAAATGAGAAAAACAGATAAAGACACATCAGAGCAATATGCAGCCAGACTTGAGGATGCACGTTTGCAAGCACAGCATTTGCTTTTTACAACATCAGGTCTGCTCTGTTTGCAACAAAAAGAATGCAATAGGTTACAGATGGCTGAAAGATGAGCAAAACAGCATTTCATCGTCAAACATGACTTGGTGAATAATCACACGATAACAGTCACATTGCATTCCAGTACAAACCAGCAGAAGATTATTGGTTGAGCCAGCATGTTCTCATCAGCACAATTACTGAAGTGTGTCATTATTTCAAGACTCCGAAATTTAAGGGAGAAAAAAAAAGGAATGTTTTTTTTACACCACTGAAAAAGTTAAAGCTGCCTCAACTTGCAGAACCACCAGAGCCATTAAAAACTTTGCTTGCCAGATATACTGTGGAATCAAAACATTTCCTACATAACACATTCAGAAATACAATTCCTGCTTCCAAATGACATTATTTGGAAAAATAAACATTTGTAAACACACCTTTAACAGATGCATAAGCATTGTAAAAATGACCATTTGCCCTTGAGGAATCTAGAGTAGAGCCATTTAAAAATTATCTTCGAGCTTAAGGTCTCCACTATGGAGACAATATAAATAATTTTAGGTTCATAACATAAGGATGAAAATAACCCATAATAACTTCAAGTATTTGGGTAACAAGTTACAAATGAAATCAGTGAAGGAAAGTTTTGTGTACATATATTTTGCCGCCCATCTGGTTTAGTAATGCTAACTGCTGTGTCCTAGGGCATGGGTTCAAATTCTGGAGAAAGCATGGATGTTTGTAAATGTATAGTGCCTTCGCGGCATTGGGGTACTCTGAATAGCCATCGAGCTGCAAGTCCTCTCGTGAGGTTGGTGGAAGGGGAAGAGAGGTGGGAGGCATTTGACCAATACCGGATATTCTCCCTCAAAATTGGGTTGGAACCAAGCCAAATTGTATTATCACCTGCATGATGCTCAAAGCTACAGCTAACAATAGGCGTACATCTTATCCCTATGCCTCAATGAATTTCGTGAGCCTCGATCTGACACTGTCAAACAAGTGGCATTAGAAACAACAACTACATTTATAATTTTTTTATTATAAAAAATCATACCTCAAATGCAAATGTTTAAACATACTAAAAATAGGTGTTTTTTTTTTCTTTTCTTTCCTTTTACCCACTCTGATCCACAGCAACGCGTGGCAGGGTACAGTCAGTACAAAATATAATACTTATATTGATAATTTGTGCAGTTTATAATATTAAAGTGGCATTGTAGCTTTAGCATTGAAGTACATTATTATTGCATTCAATACATTTTTGTTGTATGATGGGGCCGCGATGAAAATTATGACTAAGAATTGGGTCGCAAATATGGAAAGTTTGGGAAACACTGCGCTACGGTATTGGCGACATTAGATGAAACGAAGGATATGGTTGCCAATGCAGTGCACATGACACATTCAAAAGCGGGGTTGCAAACTTGGCGAGTTATCTTGAGTGTTGGCATTGTATAGCGGTAGTACATAATAAATTTATTATAGCATCATGAAAAACTTCTTCTATACAGAGAGAGTTAATATTATGTTAGAAGTATTATATATTATGGTAGTAGTGTGAATATATATAGTAGAAATTTGCAGTAAGTAATTATACTTGGTGAAACTCTTGAGCTTGAGTCGAGTATTTTTGTTATCTCAAAATTAAATTTGATTAATCATAAATGTGCATTGCTTTTTTTGGAACTTCTAATAGAGTTTTATTATGTTGGACTCCGTAAGAATGATATTTATTCAGCAAAATAACGATAGTTTCTTTATAATTTCTCCTCCTCACTTCTAAATGCATTAAAGTGCTCGTGAACTGTAAAATTTTTTATTACATAGAATTATTTGAAGCAATATAAACTGTTCTATAAGAAAATAACATTGTATTACTTTCTTTCGAATATAATTTTTTAATACAAAGATTTCTTCAATGAGAGAGATAGAGAGAGAGAGAGAGAGAGAGAAGAACTTAAAACATTTATATAACGTTGTAGATTCTGTAAGGGTACCAATCATTTGTTGAGAAGAGGGATTTCAAAGGGTAATAGATAAGCAAGGCAGTAAATCGTTTTTAACAGTATCTTATAGTAGCTTTCTAAATCGAAATGCTGTTCAATGTCTCTGCAAAAGAAAATTACAGAAAAACCAGATGCTATTAAGTGTGCTTCTATCAGTGAGGTGATGTATCAGTAACACAATATTTAATTACACAAGTCATACATACTCTTACAGTCCTTGTTTTTATCATCATCCTTTAGACATTTATACTTGTCTTTGTTTTGGGGGTTTTCCCTCTTTAGTCGTTTTGTGCAAGTTCTTTTCTTTTGTGCTAGACAGTCAAATCTATCGTACTTTTGCACGTGTTGGTGATTTTCAATGGCTGAGTACCCATTCAATGGTTTATAATCAGAAGCAGCATTCTGCAATAAAAAATAAAGATTCAATGGAATCGCCTATGCGTAACATGTAACTAAAACATGGGGGAAATGCTGGCAAATAAATGTATACAGGACCCTTTTGAAATAAAAATTGAACTTGGTAATTCTTGATGTAATTTAATCATTAAAGTGTCTGTTCATCTTTTATCTTCCGTTACACGAGTAAACTGGAAATAAGTTATCCCTCAAAGTCTTGGTAGGTTCAAGACCATTATGAATAAAAATTCTACGAGAGAAAATTTAAGTGAATTATTATGTGAATTACATATACACTGAAGCGCCACTGGATTAAGAATAGCAAGGCTATGCAAATTGTGTAGATCTGCGTATCATTTATGTGCAAGTGACAGCACTGTGGTAACTGCATATATAGCACGTACTGTGGTTGTTCTGAATTAGTTGTTAGAATTACCAATATGGGTAAACTGCCTTATTTAGACGCCTTCGATTGTGAACAAATCGTAGATACGCGATGCATGGACCATTAAACTTCCGAAATCGTCAGAAAGCTAGAATTTTCAAGGTCGATAGTGTCATGGATAGTGGACAAAAAACTTGCAATCGGGCAGTCTGCAAATGCCAATTAGTCTTGACAGTGCGTGGTTACAGATGACTCAGGCGTATTGTACGTAGCCAGCGGATCCAAGCAGCTCAAATTACCACCCAGGTGAATGACGGTGCCAGTAGTACAGTTAATAAATGGACTGTGCAACGCTCCCTTCACCATATGGGTTTAGGGAGCCGTCGACCTACCAGAGTACCATTGCTCAATGCTCTCCATCAAACTGCAAGTCTTGCCTGGACAAGAGAGCACCGAGACTGGAGTGTAGAGTACTGGAAACGAGTAACATAGAGTGATGAATCTCAATTCCGACTACTTAACGTTGACGGGAGGCCGAGAATATGACGTCAGGCTCATAAAGTCATGGATCCTGCATGCTAGGTTAGAACTGTAGAAGGGCATGGTGGCTCAATCATGGTCTTGGATGTTTTTTTGTGGCACTGTTTGGGATCTTTCGTGTGTGTACCACCCTCCCTCAAAGCAATTCGGTACCTAGAGTTGTCGAGTAATCACTTTCATCCATTTATGCTGTTGTGTTATCCGCACTCCAATGGAGTTTTCCAGCAAGATAACTATACCTCTCACAAGTCTCGATTGGCTACTGGCTGATTGGATCAGCATTCCTCTGACTTTTCTGTCATAAATATGCCACTTAGAAGCCCAGACATGAAATCTACTGAGCATCTTTGGAATTTTTTGGAACAAGGCGGGAAAGGCCATCACACAGCACTAGATGAGACCCATGTCCTTTCTAGGTAAGTATCCCTAATTCAATGGTGCTTCAGTGTATATATCAATATTTGTAAATGTCTTTTCTTTATTACATTTTAGTGTATTTATGTGATTTTTATGCACCCAAAAAAGAGGACTTCCTCTGGTTTCTATTCTCAAAACAATAATATACTTAATTAGGCGTTGCTTCACCTGTGCAATATACATATATCAAACTTTAATAAATTTTATAAAAATATTTTTTTGTTCGTTTAAAATATTAGTTTTTATATTTGCTTGAATTTTCAATTACAGATAAGTGGCTGAAAAGTAACATGAACAATATGTTAAAAGACTGTAATAAATACGGCAATTTCATCACGTTATAAGAATAAAATTTTTCTTTCTAGTCTAAGAGAATTTTTTTTATATATAAATCTGTTTACTTTGTATATATATTCTGCTGGCCACACAAAACGCAAAACACTGAAAGAAGCATGCAAACCATAATGAAAATTGACATCATGCATTCGCGGTGATGAAATATTTCGCGCGATGATGAATCATTAGCATAATACTAAAGACGCACATCCCTAGCGACCGTAGCGCCACCTGCAAGCGCTACATAAGGGAAGAACATTTTTGCGATTTGAAGTAAGGAAATTGTTTCTTAGTGCGTTTTGTTTGCCTGAGCTGTTTACCTATGCTTCATGGATGATATCCAGCGTCTGTTGACAAAGTTTTTAAATTCGACCGAGGAAAAGCAGTAGCCTATAGGGATTGCGGATTATCCTTCAGAGAAATCGGTCAACGTGTTGAACGAAACAAAGAAACTGTGATGCGGATCTGTCATCTATGGATGCAGGAGGAAACGCCAAACTGACTGGGTTAATCTCGGCCACCTCGTTGCACCACTGCCATAGCACAACAGATTCCATCCGTTACGCATCATTCAGTGTCCGTTCGTACCATTCGAAGCCGTTTGCAGCAGAGTGAAATGTCCGCAAGGGGTCCAATGCTTTGCTTAACCTTGACAGGAAACCACAGGTGTTTGCGCCGGCAATGGTGCGATAAACAGCGTACAGGGACAACGGAATGTAACGACATTGTGTTTACTGACGAATCTCGCTTCTGCTTGCAACATCACGATGGTCAAATTTGAGTTTGGAGACACCGTGGTGAGAAGCTGCTGAACTTTTGCGTTATGCATCAGACACACCCCCGGTATTATTAGGGGTAATATTTTGGATTTCACTGCAGCACCCCTCTAGTACGCATTGCCTGTACGCTGAACACCCAGCGCTTGCCACCAACCATATACCAATATGATAATGTACGACCACGCGTGACACGCAATGTTCAAGAGTTTTTTTTACCCATCAGATTGAATTGCTTCCTTGGCCTGCTTGTTCTCTCGATCTATCGCAAATCGAAAACGTGTGGTCCATGCTTGCACAACATCTGACTTGGAACACACTACCTGCTGCTACACAAGAACAACTTTGGCAATATGTGGAAGCCGCATGGACTACTGTTCCCCAAGGATACATCTTTAGCTTCTTTGATTCTGTGCCGAACCGTGTGGCAGCAGTTATGGCCAAAAAAGCAGCTACACTAACTACTGATTTTGTCATCATCAACACGTCATTAGAGATTGTAATTTTAATTGCTGGTCTTCGTACTATATGTTACCTGCCAAAAAAAATTTCTCTGTCATATCTGTATTCCTTCTTCGTGTTGCATTTTGTGTGGCCAGCAGTATATATATATATATATGTTTTCGATTTTGATTGCTGGATATTCATCTCTCATTTGTGGAGAATTAGACAATATATATATATATATATATATATATACAAATAGCTATAAATCCTAAGTATAACTATTCAAGATAGTAGGAAATATTAGCTACAGTAGTACAAATGTAAAAACTCCTGACCTTAGGAACCAAGATTGCAGGTTTAAACAAAGTTTTAGGGCTAGCCAATCTTCACCTGTAATTTGCTTATGCTACTGAGCCATAGGGAAAGGAAGGAATAATATAGGGAGAAATTTAAATATTACAAATAAAATACACTATGCAATTAAAATATAACGATAAAATTATAGCCTGCTAGTATTTACTAGTATAGATTTAAAGAGATGCAATAAAGCAGATGTTAAGACTTACTTCGTGAGTACAGGAACAAATCATGTTTCCCGCTCGATACAAAAAGAAAATTGTAATACCGCATATATTAGAATTAGTGAATTATGATAAAATAGTTTTAGGACTATATATATATATATATATATATTATACATTTAAAAAACCTTAAATATTAATTTAAAATTTTATAGAAAGAAAAAAAGAATATTCACAAATATACACAAAAATATTTAAATAAAATATAATAGTAATTTATTAAACATGGGGGCGCTATCTATTGAATAACTGCATAACTAATTGAAAATGCTATTATTATTATTACATATTGTCATTTCACTGAGAACTATTAGAAATATAACTGTAAAGAAAGTTAGCAGGATATTCATGTTCAATACATTGGTTAATAAAGTTGTTAAAATTTAAATATATATTAGATTTATCGCTCACTAATACATTATTACACGATAAATATAGTTAAAAATAATATTTATATTTACAGAGACTCACAAGTTTGAACTCCATTATGACACTTTAAGAATGTTAAAACTAAAAGCCTATCTATGATCATAAATATTAGTATGTAATTATAATCCTTAATGCCCCATGATACTTCCAAGTATTAACATGACTATTTTTAAATTTTTTTATATATTAAATATATATATATATATATATATAATCCAATATAAAAAAAAATTTTCAATATATAATCATATACAAATACATACACATATATATAAATTTATACATATACACTGCTGGACAATTGCTAAGGACGGATAACACTATCATCCATAGCTACCACAAAATGAAAGGAAGCAAAATGTGGAAAATTAGAATAAGTGCAGGATATTAGTAAGAAGAAGTATGAGTATGCAAATTTTTTACACGTATGTTCATCACGTGATAGCGTTCATAAGAGCTTTAAAGGTTTTGTGCGCGAGTGGACAGTTGTTGTTGTTTGCGTCAAAGTTTTACAGGAAAGATTTAATAGACGAACTTAAATTTTTGGCATGTCTTCCCGACATCACAAAAGATGATTTTATGCGTGGCCGAATTATTGGAAGAATCGAAGAAGGGCGAAAAATAACGGAATGTTTGCCAGGGAGTTTGACATCGCTCACAGCATTGTTTCGACCGTGTGAAGTCATTTAAAACTACTGGAATGTGTAGTAGACGGCACGGGGGGAGATCGTGTTAAGAAGTACGACGCCTGCAGAGAGACAGATATATCGTCTATCAGCAAAGGAACAGGCGCACCACAGCTCAGCGGGTGGCAAATCATTTCTTGCTGCCTCAGGAAAGCAGATCCGCAGAAAAACTGTTGCTTGAACGTTTGAGGAGGGAGGACTATACACAGACCTGTTGTGGGTGTCCCATTGACCAGACAGCACCGTACTGCCCGTTTGCAATGGTGTCGTGAGCATCACAATTGGACTGAACAGGACTGGGCATGCATACTATTCTCAGATGAGGTAGGTTCAGTCAGTCATCAGTTGTAAAGACGCCAACTGATCTGGCGCGAGTTGGTACTGCTTATCGTCCAGAAAATATCCAGGAAAAGGACCGATATCCGACATGCAGTATCATGGTGTGGGCCGGCATCATGATCAATGGCCGCACGCGCCTCACATGTGGTTGCGAATGGGACTATGACGGGCCAACGATACATTGATGAAGTTCTACTTCCTCATGTTCGTCTTTTCCGTGGCTGTCGGTGATAAATTTGTTTTTGGACGACAGCGCAACATGTCATTGAACACTCGCTGTTCAGGATTGTCTGAACAGCGAGGGTATTCAACGTCTCGTATAGCCAGCGCGTTCTCCAGATCTAAACCCCCATTGAAAATGTGTGGGATGCTATGGAGGCAAGTTGATGGTCGAAACTATCGTCCGACAAACAAGAACACACCCTCTATCCGTGCACTCACAGAAATGGGATAAATTGCCTCAACAGCTGCTGGATAATGTTGTGCAAAGTATGGTACGACCTGTGGAATATTGCATCACACTCCCACGGTGGACATATCCCGTACTGATACCTTCTTTAAGTGCCTGCTGTCTTTTAGATGCATTGTTCCATATCTCCGTACGCAGATCAAATGAACATTTTTCAGATGTTTCACAGCTTTTGTACTTTCAAGAACACTAAATATTCTTTATTCTAATGTCTGAACAGTGTGGCAACTATATTTTTATCCAACTAGGCCTCATGTCTACAACTTAATGTTATGCTACATAGCAATTTGTGATCCGTCATAGAAATTGTCCAGCAGTGTATATACATATACACAAATACATAAACAAAATATAAAAAATAATCATATAGTTATATACCTAAGATAACTAAAAATAGCAAGAGAAGGCACATAGTATAAAGACAAACTCTGGCCTTAGGAACCAGTATTGCAGGTTAAAAAACAAGTTTTGCGGCGCCAACCTTCACCGTTGTCATACTATGTACCAAGAGGAAAGGAAAAAATTATATATGTAGAATTTAAATATTAAAAATCATTAAACTAAATAACATAGGAACATAAACATAACCTACTAATTCGGAGTTAAAAAACGATGACCAAGAGTGCAGTAACGGTCGTGTTCCCGCCAATAAGGGTAGTAAGAACCGCATAAAATTAATTTACATTTGATAATAAAAAAATATATATATATATATATATATATATATATATTGATACATATATATATATATATATAATTTTAAAAAATCATAAAAATAATAATCATATAAAATTGGCGTAAATATAAAAGAAACTCAAAAAATATATATATATTAAAATTTTTTAATAAGCATGTGGCGCCATCTATTTAATAATTGTAGAATAAATTAGGTATTGTCTAAATTTAAAAAACATTATAAAACATAATAACAGTAAAAAGTACAGTAATACAAAATTATATCCATAAAAAACCATTATAAGTGTAATTACAAAGAAAGTTAACAGGATATCCATGTTCAATACACAGTGATTAAATTTTTTAAGATTAAAAAATATTAGCTTATCGCTCAACTAATACATTGTGCGATAAATATAGTTAAATAATATTTCTATATATAGATATTGATAAATTAGAATTCCAGTAGGCACTTTGATGATATTAAAAAATGCAAAGGCATTATATATATATATATATATATAGCATATATATATATATATATATATATACCCATTGGTGTGGTGTGGTAGTTAGGAGAGGGGTGCCAGCTCGGGTGTCGTCCACGTCACTTGACCATGGTTCAAAATTACGTGGTCCGTCGCCAAAAGCCCTCGTAGCTGAACAGGTGCGGAGCGATTGATATCTTAACTCGCTAACTCACTCACTATATATATATATATATATATATATATATATATATATATAAGTTCACTCTTTAAATATAACAATATAATTTGTGATGTACCTCCTTGGAAGTACATCCCTCGAAAATCAGCGTGAGCTAGGGTGTAGGGTGTAACGTAGAACTAGAATCAAACATTATCTTAATATGACTTTATTAAGATATTCAATAAACTTTGAACAAATATATAAATGAGAGAATCTACGATAAAACAATGCGCAACACACAATATAATACAGACCTATATCAATAATTGAACCGCCTAATCTTCAAATATAATTATAGTAAGTAATCAATCTACCTTATATTATTCTGTAATAAACTTGTCTTTATATCTAAAAAGCGGTATGCAGCTGTACATTTAACTTCTAATAGATCCTGTATGTTTATCCACATTTATAGAACTTTGAATCTTTGAACGTCGAACTTCAATTATCATCCAATACCACAACGCACTTTTTAATTGTCTGGGTATTCCTTTCCACTACCATTACATTGCCCTTATTGCCATCATTGCCATCACACGCTTACTCAGATTCTATATTTATCCTATATTATTTACATCTCTTTCACTTCTCGTTTCTTGGATTTGGTTGGAAAGAGTTGCCATTAATTCTGGCCCAAGAACCCAAAGGACTTGTTAAAAGAAAAGACGCGTAAGTCGTCACAATTTAACAAAGGTAAACAGATTAAAAATAAATTTTACTTTTTAGACTGGAAAACTGTGAGACTCTGTTTTTTGAAAAATCAGACAATTAAAGTTTTTAATCTTTTTACGTTTTGTCTCAAATTATACATTGTTTCGTTCCATTTATCGTTTCGTAATATATTGGGAATTATTTTTTAATGAATTTCAGTGATGAAACATTTATGCTTTTAAAACTTTAGTTAATCATCATGATTTGACCAACCACTGTGATGTTGATTAGTTGATTTTCAACATCCAGGAACTTCAATAAGAGACGCTTAGGTTGCATACTTTTTTGTTCGAAATAGTACCAAGCTTGCTTGGAACTGTACTGAGGATTTCGCGTTAGACTGATACTTGAATGAAACATCTGCACACGCACCTCAGCTCTAATGTTACGAAAACAGAACTGATAAAAAGTCCTTGACCCTCATGAACTGTTGTGCCACTGATTTTAGTTCGAGTACCTATCTTCGTATTTTTAGGATATTTTTATGAGTGATTTTAAAATTATTTTTAAGACAAATTATGCATGTCAATTGTAATTTTCCTCCCCAATGAAATAAGGTACAGTCGGACCTCTATATAACGAAGTCGTTAAATGCCGGAAAAAAGTTCGTTATGGAAAATTCGTTACACAGAGGTTCATCTTTCAATGAACAAATGAATTCACCACATGAAACAAATTTTAAATTCATAAACACACTATATATTAAAAAAAGTATTCACACTTTTAAAAGAAAATTATAATGCATGTTTATTTTTTATTTATCCTACCCATCAAAAAAGAAAGAAAGAAAAAAAACTGCAATGAAAACAAGAAAAAGAATGTAGAAGATTTCATTGTATTTTTCAATATTAAGAAAATAGTTTTACACTAAAATTATTTATTGAATTTTAAGAACATTTTAATTTAAAGCATGCACATAATATTAAACATATTATTTTATAATTAAGAACACGGCAGGCACTTGAGGAAACTCCATTGAGGGTGAAAGATGATATTTAAGATGTTTCTAGTGAACTGGGCAATGGGGGTTGCTGGGGCCCTTCTTGGATGAAACGCGTCACTCTGTGCTCGGCGAGTTGGGACCTAAAAAAAGCAGTTCAAGATTTATGACCACCATAAAATGTGTTAGCGAGAAAATAACTTGAAACTTTTTTTCAGAAGAAAAACTTAAAAAAAAAAGGGAGAACAAAATTGAATCACAAAGAGAAAAAAAAATTCGTTACATAGAAAAGCACTTTTATAGAAGTTATCTTACGATGAAAAACATGAAATGTTCAAGGTTCAATCGATATATAGAAAAGTTCGCAATATAGAGGCTCGTTATATACAGGTTTGACTGTATTTTAAACAAGGAGGAATCATTATTTAAATGTATACACACAATTTTTTTCAAATATTAAGGAGAAAAATAATACATACTAACATGAATTGCAATAAAGACTTGAAAAATCACAACCACTATAATACATATATATAAATGCCCCCTTATGATATTCATGTTTCAGGATAAAAATCACATTCTTGAAAGCGCTAAATGTTTTGTAAACTTTCGTATTTTTTACATTAATGAGAGATTATTTTTTTTCTCGTTATTTGTGGTTGTGAGTTGTTGAAATTAGTTGTTTTTGAATCCATTATGAGTACCTATTTCGTGATAATATTCTTCCTCCACATTCATAATTCAACTTACTTTTCCACGAATATTGTAATCAAATATGTAAAATTCACAGAATTAAAAAAAAAAACATTTTTAAGTTTTAGAAAAAAAACGTGGATTTCAAAATACATTGACAGCAGAATTTGTAGGACGTAATTTTAAAACGATTGTATTTTTTCTTTATATGTGAGCAGTCAATTTTTCTTAAAATTCGACGATTGCATTATCCACTGTCCAGCTCACCGCCACCATCATAATAGCAACTTTTCTCCCATCCAATCAGGAGGCTCCATCTCCCCACAGACGTCAACATCGAAGGACTCTAAAACTTTTTATGATATGGGATGAAGGATTAATTTATAATCCACAGTTCCCAAAGACACTCAGCGTATATTTCATAAAATTCTATAAAACAAATGGCAGAAAATTTTATTTTCAAGTCTTTCAGTTTATAGTAATGCCAAAATAAAAAGTTTAATTTCTCGTAACCAGTTTGTTTTCATTTCTGATACTAAATTATCTCCAAAAGTAATTTTACGGAACTTTTTACTACTCTATTTGGTAATTTAACGTCAAGATAGGAAAAGAATAAGATACCAAATTAATGTCTTAAAAATTCAAGAAGTAAATGTAATAGTTTTCATTTTAAATGAAGGGTTTAACAAATTTTATAATTCATTTCCAGCTCTCAGGCATATTTTCATGTTTTATTGTTTTGTAATTAAATTTGCACAGATTGTTGAATATACAAATAATGAATTAAAAAAAAACTTTCTTGCACTTTAAAGTATCCGACTACCTTGGGAACCGTGATTTTGCAAAGTGTATAAATGGTTATTATTCATGATATTTAGTTTCACTTAGAATAGAATACACTTGCATAAAATTGTTTTAAGAATATTATTACAATAGAAAATTATTTAAATGCAATATTTTGACAAAAAATGAACATAGAATGAGCTCTTTTCAAAACATTCTCCTGTTATATAAAATGCTTCTATAATAATAATATTTTGCCTTTATATATATCTCATACCTCTTTACAAAGATTGAACTAGAATTTTAGAAATATACATCTTAGATGTGGATTTATCCATATTTTACTACAACAGAGGGAGAAATTTTAAGAAAAAAAACACACCAATAGTTATTTAAATTGGTTGGAATTCTGAAAATAATGTGAATTTTTCAACAAAATAGTTCAGACTCTCTGAAGTATTTACCTTATATAAACAATATATTATGACTATAGATCTATTTTTTATAAAAGGAGAACGCTTTGAAAAGAGGTTATTCTAAGTTAATTTTTGCCAAAATATTGTATTTAAATATTTTTTTTTCTCATAATGTTCTTAAAACAATTTTATACATGTGTTCCTAATCTAAGTGACTCTAAATATCATTGAAATGATCCAATTTATATCGCTTTTTAAATTCACGGTTCCGAACGTAGTCGATTAACTTAACCATGCTTAACAAGTCTTTCGTACCAGAAACATATGTTATTTGCGTTGTTTCAATATAAATGTAAAAGCTCACATGCAGGTTTTAGGTATATGAGATATAAAAATTCAAGAATGTTTAACGTTTGATTGTCTTTATTTTCTTTTAAAGATGTTGTTAATGTCCACGAGTTTTATTTTTAATAGGTTATTATTACTATATATATATATAATAACTTTCTTAGTAATGTATTTGACTACTTTTTTCAAAGCGCACAAACGAATATTTTTTAATTAGTTAATGTCCTTTATATTAGAATACACATAGAAAAATTGTTATAAAGGTATTATTACAACAACAACAAAAATTACTTAAAAACAATATTTGGCAAAAAGTATGAGCATAGAAAACTATCTATTTTCAAAATATTCACCTTTATGAAATTTGCTTCAATTATAATAAAATTTTGCCTATATATAGCTAAGACTTCTCCAGACAACCAATTGAAATAATAATTGGTACTTTTTTTTAACATTTTTTTTCACTCTAATGTATTAAAATATGAATAAAAATCCGCTTCTAAGTTATATATTTCAAAAATCCAGTTAAGACTCTGTATAGGGTCTGAACCATATATATATATATGTATATATATATATATATGCAAACTATTATTATTGTAGAAGGCAGTTTTTCTTTTTAAAGCAGAATGTTTTGAAAATAGGTCATTCTATGTTCATTTTTTTTGTCAAAATATTGCTTTTAGATATTTTTGTAGTAATAATATTCTTAAAACAATTTTATATACTTCTACTTTTATTTAAGACACACTAATTATTAAAATAATATTAGTTTGTACACTTTAAAAAAACAACCCCGATTTCGAATGCAATTATATAACTTAATAGGGGTGTATATTTTTCATTATTCAATATTATTTTAATAGATTGACACTAGAATGAAAAGAAATGAATAAATACATTTTTTTTTCCTATAATATTCAGAGTAGTTCTTTTGAATTGAAATCATTGAAAAATATTTAATTTTAAAATGGATGATTTAATGTAAACTTTATCATATACATTTCTTATTTTCTGGCAAACTTTTTCGACTTTTATTATTTTTTGTAACGATATTTGCGTAGATTGTACATATTATAACGAATTCATACCTAAAACGAATCAAATTTTCTTACGTGTTAACCATACTTTTCTTTAAAAACTGACTGAACTTTGAAGACCTTTTCATATTCGACTCATACAAGGAAATAGGGTTCTCCTGCATATGATCTATGTTGTTTTTGTACTAATGCTACCTGTCTGACGACGTCAGATCGAGCCCACGAAATTCATCATGGCAAAAGCTATATATACGCATGTCTTTAGCCGTAGCTTTTGTGAGCACCATGTAGGTGACGGGACGTTTTTGGCTCAGTTCTACTCCAATTTTGAAGGAGAACACTCTGGGGTGGTCAGTGGCCTCTCACCTCTCTTACCTTTCACCAACCTCACGAAAGTGCTTGCGGCTCGACGGCTGGTTAGAGTGCCCCCCTGCCGTCAAGGCGTTAAACATTTCAACAATTTAGCTGCCTTCTCCGGGATATGAACCTAGGCCCTACAGCACAGCAGTCAGTGTCCGCTAACCACTATACCGGATGGACGACACATATCATCTGTGTTTCATAAAGTGAGAATTTCCGGGAATAGAGGTAATGATATTATATCTTCTGTCGGGGTGTAGCCTCTGTTGAGCCGGACTTTCATCGTTAAATACCCTCGTTCGTTACAAAGGGTTATGTTAAATCTGTAGACTCAAAGTGCACATCGCTGTGGTGTGAAAGCTTCAGAGTCAAGTGATAGCTCAGACGTCCTCTTTCTTTTCAACGTGGTTCAAAGAACGATAGCCATCATCCATAGCAGAGGTTGCCAAAGTGGCGGTCCACGGACCACAAGTGGTCAGCGAGAAAAATTCACTGGTCCCCAGAAAAATGTGGAATATACTTACTCATCACGTTAAGTTATGTTTTAAAAGAGTTAAAAGTTATGTTTTAAAGTCAAATTATTTTTCCACGAACAAAATAATCCGAAATTGCAAAAATTCTTGTCCAACAATAAATCTCTAGCAAAGTTTGTATTCCTGACGTATTTATCCCTGTTAAATGAACTAAACATATTTTTGCAAGGACAAATTAAGGACGTGTTCACACTACGAAGTAAAATGGAGGCGTTTCAAAAGAAAATATTACTGTAGCAAACATGGTTGGTTGAAGACGATCTGCAAATATTTTCTAATTTTGATGAATACATGAATGAAAATAATTTTAACCAGCAAGTAGTAACCCTATTTAAAAGTACTTGGAATCACAAAATCTTTTGCTCGTTATTACCTAAGGAATGCAGATCTCATACATGGTAATATGCGGATAGTAGATTTATTTGCAGTGAAAATTCCAGATAATAGTTTAAGCATGCATCTAAAAAAGCCTCATCGACCTATCTCTCGTCCGACAAAAATCTAAATTTCATTCATCCTTATCAAGATCTCAGTTGTATCTTTTCATAAAAAGGGAATGCCCTTTTCTTTGTGAACAGGCGATGAAAATTCTGATTCAATTCTTCACAACTTATTTATGTTAAAAGACCTTTTCATCTGTCAAAGCCATCAAAACACGGTACCGATTCCAGCAGGGAAATAAATGAAGTTCTCCGTCTAGCAGTAACATCTTTGGATCCAAATATCCATAATCTTATATCCAGGAAGCAGGAACATCCACCACACTAGGAATGGATAATGATAAAAGTTTGATACAGTTAAACCATTTTTTAATTGTTTTCACAGTTATTATTTATTTTGTTTATTTTATTATGGTTTATTAATAAAATTTTCATAATTTGTGGTTACAATTAATAGTTTCATTTAATCAACTAGGTACATTTTATGTGTTCTTAGGTCACAATTTTTTTTTAAAAAAGTATATTTAACACTTAAAAAATTTTATTAGTGATCTGCGGGATTTAAATTACGAATTTACTGGTCCATGAGGTCAAAATGTTTGGCGACCGCTGATCCATCGACCTCATATTGCTTCTGTATGCTCCGTCAATAAAGAAATTATTTGGACATTGATGCGGGCATTTAATGAGAATTTCGCTAATACGGTGCAATTATACAAGAAGTACTTGTTATTTGTATAATTTTAATATGATTGCTAAGCCTAGTAATTTCATGGATTTTAGCTAGTTTAAAAAGCTACTCATTTGAGAATGTTTAACAGTGTGTTTTTTATTTCAAAGGAAAAAATTTATTTGATTTTTTTTTCATGATTTAAGTGTTTTTATGTAAAGTGTTTTTCGTTAATACCAAGTAACTAAAATAAGTTAAAGAGCACACCTTACGAATCGATAAGCAATAGAAAATTTGAAATATAAATTTCCAGAATTTCATAGAATACATTCTTCATACGAGTATAATTTTTCACATCACACTTTTGTTACGTTAAAATAAGAATTTCAAGCTACAAAAGAATATTGTTCTTCATTTTGATTTTATTTTGCTTTCAATTCACCTCCTACACATTTAGAATCGCGTGACCCAAAAGACCAAGAGCCTTGGAAAGCCATGGGAGACCCTGACCTCTGTAGATCCAATCCCGAGGCACCTGGAAAGAGCCGAACTTGTTGCCCGCTTTTGCCTAACCACAGGGTATGACTTTTTGGGAGTATACCTCCACTGGCCTGCCCACTCTGCGGCCATGCCAAAATGGATGGTGACCACCTGCTACAATGCACTGGGCTCGATGAATACCCGACTGACGACATCGTCTGTCGGTACTGGGAGGCTCGGCGTTAAATGGTCAAGAAGCCAAACACGGGTATTGGATAAATAAAGAGGTAGTTTACTTTTGATAGGAATGTATTTCTATTAAAGAGAGAGAAACATATTTCATTTATTTTTAGAACAAACATATATGTCCCTAATCTCTATCATTCTGAGTTTTAAGTTGATGTAGATCAAATAATTATATTAAGTTTCAGTACAGTTTTGGAACTTAATTCTCCCTTTCTCTGTATGAATCCAATATCTTTTCACCATTAATATTTAAATTACACTCATGGACAAATAAATTAGCGCACCAAGAAGGAGTTGTCAAAATGAAACGAAATTTTACATACGTAATGACTACTTCGACATAAGTAAATGATTTAGAAAATCAAAGAAAAAGGATAATTTATTTCAGAGAAAAAGGCAAAAGAACGGAAGATTTAATATCCTGTTGAACCCCCTTTAGCGTGAATGCTCGATGCTATACAAGTTCATATGATGTCTTGAGACATTTCGTTCCATATTTGCTGTAACCTTGCCTCTAGTTCGTTCAAACTCGTTGGATGCACAACTCGCCACCCCAATTGCTCCCAGGTATGCTCGATTGGAGACATATCTGGGGAACAGGCGGGCCAAGGAAAGGTAGTAAGAGTGCAGAGACAGTCTTGTGATACCCTCGCCGTGAGAGGACGAGTATTGTCTAGTTGAAAAATGGCTCCTGGAAGCCGTTGCATGAGTGGCAACACATGTGATTGCAGAATGTCATGGACATACCGCTGGGCTATCATGGCGCCACGGATCAATACTAAGGGTGACCACGTATTATAGGCAATGGCCCTGCATGCCATCACACCAGCTGTGGGAGTTGTGTGTCACTGTAAAGCAAAGGGAGGATTGATGCATTAACCATGGGGTCTCCACATACGAACACGATTGTCATTAATGCTGAGATTGAAACTGAATTCTCGTCGCTAAAGATGACCTGGTACCATTCCGTTGCAGTAAAGTTTCCTCGTACGCGGCACCACTCCAAACGGAGGCGTCAATAGGTAGGCTTCAGGAGCAGCACACTTAATGAGCACCGCAATCCCAAATGTCCCTCAGCCAGGCGCTTTTGTATGGTTCGAGAAGACACGGGGGAAGGAGCTACCTGTGCTTGGATGGCGGCCGATGAAGCAGTTGGCTGTACGCGTGCATTTCTTACGATGTAGCGGTCTTCTCGATGACTGGTCTTGTAGAGGGCGTCTGAGCCTAGTCTTCGTGTAAATGACATCTCTTAGATACGCTGGCCCCAACACCTCCCTCACATCACAATCAGAGTGGCCTAATTGACGAGGCTACTCGCCTGGCTGACCACTCAGCTTCCATTATGCCAATGATTCTCCCCCTCAAATTGCGACAGCTGCTCATATTGTCTTCGAAAACGGCGTAATGACATGTCTAACTCAGCTTTCCCTTAGTAAAGGATTTAGCACACTCAAACAAGCTTTGGTTACCTGTTTTATACTCAACGGAGATCGACGTTAAATGCCCTATATCGGCTTTATGTAATGCGCAATCACGTTGCATTTCTAATCCTTTGCATATCTCCCCGACATGTACCGTCATGCCAAGTTTCGCTCCGATCCCGCAATTATTTCTTGGTGCGCTAATTTTTTTCCCCCATGAGTTTATTTTATGATTCTGTATCAAATAAGCTTATATCGAATCAAATTCGTTAATAAATTATTTTTCAGAGGTAAACGTGTAGTTAAAAAGCCAATATAAAGAGAGCCAATTATCCAAATCATTTAGAATTCAAAATAAATTGTTTTTTATTCGAGGAAATAAACTACATTAAAAAAAACTTTCAAGAGTACAGTATTTTATTCGGGAAAATAAACTACATTGAAAAAACTTTCAAGAGTACAGTATGTGTATAATCCAGTGCTTCTCAAACTTTCAATAGTGGCGCCCCCCTTATTAATCACAATTTTTATCGCGCCCCCCTTATACATTAATAATGTACTGAATGCAATAACAATGCATTTTTTTACGCTAAAGCAATAATCTTAATTATATACCGTACAAATTCATGACATAAGTATTAAATTTTGTATATGTTGCGCTTTTAAGCAAAAAAAAATATTAAGTTATAGGATAATTATTATGTTATTTTTCCTTTCTCTAATTTTTAAATTGGAACATATTGCAAAATGCAGTGGCTGCTTAGAAGACAAAATATAGATATCAGCTTTTTTTAGAAAGAACTCAGTGGGTCAATTTCTAATCATATATAAGCATTCCTTTGAAAAATTTGCTCTGTAAGACAAGCCCATGGAAGTCGCTAATACTTATTAAACTTGTTCTTAATTTAGTATTGATTAATTAGTTATAAAATACTCTGTGCAGCACTGATACATTAAAATATACCGGCTGAAGTGCCCGCTCTTTGCACGAGTTCATTTATAAGAAAATAAAACAATATTGAGATATAATCGCTGAATTTTGACAGGAGTAAAGCCAAGTGCGCAACAATGTTTACAAAAATGTAAAATGATTTTTTTTAAAATAATTTCTCTAATTATAATTAGTTTTAAGCGAACTGTAATTTTAAGCCTCACAGAATTATCATTTAGAGTTGATGTTGAATAATGAACAATAATATAAAATTCCGATGAGAAATAATTGTATTATTTTCAATATTTAAAGTCTTAACATGTTTTTAAACCTGGAGCAGGCACGCGCCCGATACTAATGGTCAGTGGGGTTATTGAGCCACCCCAATCTTTTATAATTATTTTTATAGTACACAATAAAAATCGTAATTCCAGTGAATAATTTATTTAAGAGAAAATATACTCACCTACTTTCAAGAACACAGAAATATTTCGGAAAAAAGTTATCACACCGGGAACTCAGTCAAAACAAGTACCTAAAGATTGTAAAAAAAACGTTTGTCACTCCCCAAAGAGGGGAGATATGTGACAAATATATTTTAGTTCACACGTTAAGACTGTCAAACAGGAGGATAGTGTCAGAGCCATTGGTAACAATTAAACAGTTTTGCCAGAATTACCGATTTCGTGCACTCTGTGCTCGGCGTGACAGCTCGGAATAAAGTGTATTTATTACAATATGGATGTTGAAAAAAAATTATGTAAAACGTTTTTCATTATGCTTTTTTATATGTTTGGGAATAACTCATAGAAATAAATCTTGGCCAAATAATCCTTCAAAGGAGCTCTCTGTGCTTTTTTCAAAAATCATAAAAATATTTTACAAGGAAAAAATCGCAGCAGAAATAGTTTATTTGCAAGTTCCCAAAATGAAAAAACAAATACACAAGAGCCAGGACTAACTAACTAACCGTACAAAAAGTAAGTTCGAAGGTCAAACCGCAGCAACTACATTCCGCTGCCTACAGCTGATGACAATAATATTACAGTGATGAATTTTTATCTTCCTAAAATTTTTTCGATTATGGGTCTGAGTTTTGTTTTTCTCGTCTTGGTTTTGAAAAAGAAACCGTAATAGAAGTAGAAGCTTTAATTTTTTTATGACGTAATATCGCAGATATATAAACTATATCGGTGTAAATGTGCATTTTTTTTTTATTATGTCAGAAAGTATTTTTGTTTTACTTCATTCCAGTAAATAAATTTTTTTTAATCTTTTATTTTCGATATGCTCGCGCCCCCCCTTGTACGTTTATCGCGCCCCCCCCAGGGGGGCGCGCCCCACAGTTTGAGAAACACTGGTATAATCCTTATTTCGATAGAGATGGATGTTCTTATGTTTTTTGTAACCACTCCATATTCTATGACCTCTTATTTATGCTGATCATGGTTTTGGAAGATCTGTTACGTGTTTTTTAATCCAATTTTTGAAATAAAGCACTTTGGCATACATAACGGGCCATGTAGGGTTACTGTTGTCCTTTGTGCCATGTGATGTTACGCCAAGGGCGTAGTATTTATCTTCGGACTTGATGAAATTTGGTGAACCTGAGTCACCCTAAAAAAGAAAAGTTAGAAAGATATCAGTAAGCAGAGTGACAAGGCATGAAACAAATAAATAAAATGAATACTACAATTACCTCCTTTAAGATTAAATATTTTTTGATATCACAAAACAAAGCTGAAATTCAAGTGGTTTTTAGAAATATATTTAATCCTTGAATACTTATTGGATGTATTCAAATTTAGAACATTCAATTACAAATAAGAGTACTCAATATCACAAATATCGTAATTGTATTGAAAACATTTTTTCCTCTAATTGCATGTTTCTACGTGAGTTATTCATTGTTTTCCTTTATGAGTTCGCTTTACACATCGGTACTCCCTCCACCCCCTTCCTTCAAGTGAGAGGGCTGCGGTAGCCCAGTGGTCAGGTATCGGATCATGGCAGGCATGTCAGGATTTCGAACCCAGTACCACAAAACACCCGCCGTGTAGGGCAACGATGCACGTTAAATCCTTCGAGCTCAAACGCCTTTCCGTTGGCGTGGTGTGGTATTTAGGAGGAGGTGCCAGCTCGGGTGTCGTCACGTCACTTGGTCACGTCCCAAAATTACGTGGTCCGTCGCCAAAAGCCCTCATGTAGCTGAATGGTGTGACGTTAATATTAACTCATTCATTCATTCCCCCTTCAAATGAACCTGCGGCGCAGCAGTTAGAAAAGTTCAAATTTGTGTTAAATATTAAGTATAATATATAAATATACAAGTCAGTGGCTGAGTGGTAGTGCAATGCGCTTTCACACCACAGGCCCGAGGTTCAAATCCCAGGCTGGGAAAGTTTAACTCAGACTTTCATCACTTCATTCGGTCGATAAAATGAGTACCAAGCTTGCTTGGGAACTTACCACTGGGGGGTTTCGCATCAGATTGACCTCCTGACTGGAACATCTGCTCATGCACCTCAGGACCCAAGTTCACGTATACTAATAAGGGCACAGTTGGTCTTGGCCCTCATGGGCTGTTGCACCAATGAGATGTTATATAAACATAAGTTGCACAAAGGCAACGTTACGACAGAGAACAATTGTTAAATTGAAAGCAGGTTAGTCTCCAATAGAGATGCCTCAGTGCGTCCAATAAAGTGGCTCTCAAAGGGTTTCAAAGTAGTATAGAACATGTTCCAGGAGACAAGATCAATATCGAGACTATTTAAGGAATCCGACTACCTTCGGAACCGTGATTTTAAAAAAGCGCATAAATAGATAGTTTTCATGATATTTAGTGTCACTTAGATTGGAGAATACAGGTAGAAAATTGTTTTAAGGACATTTTAACAAAAAAACTTATTTAAAAACGATATTTTGGTAAAAAAGTAACTTAGAATAACCTTTTTTCAAAATATTCTTCTTTTATAAAAAATGCTTCTAAGATAACAATATTTTGCCTATATAAAGTAAAGATTTCTCCAGAGAATCTGAACTATTTTTTTTTGAAAAAGTCACATTATTTTCTAAGTTATAACCCATTGAAATAATTATTGACGTTTTTTTTTTTCTTAAAATTTCTCCCCTCTGTTGTCGTAAAACATTGATAAACCTAATTCTAAGCTATATATTTCCAAAATTCTAGTTGAGCCTTTGCACAGAGGTCTGAGCTGTATACAGACAAAATATTATTGTAATAGAAGCATTTTTCGCAAAAGGAGAATATTTTGAAAATGGGTCATTCTATGTTGATTTTTTTTGTCAAAATATTGTACTTAAATAATTTTTTATTGTAATGCTATTCTTAAAACAATTTTATATACATTTTCTAATCTAAGTGACACTAAATATCATAAATATTATCCAGTTATACGCTTTTGCAAAATCTTGTGGTTCCGAACGTATATATATAGTCGGATATCTTAAAGTTTACCCAGGAACTACCACAAGGTATGATGGCCTCTAGTTATTTTTAATTGAACAATGAACAATTGGCATTAATTTTACAATGAAATATAACTCACAACTCGAAAATAAACTCTTCGGTGGTTCTGGTGTAACAGTTTCGAGATATAATCCCGAAAAGCTAATGCAGCAAAACTTTAAGCCATGAGGCCTTTGTAAGGATCTCGGATCCCAGCCTAGAACTGTGGGAGAAAGGGAAGGAAGAATGGGCATGTGTTCAAAATTACTTAGCTTGTTTGAAACACTAACAGCAAAACAAGACAAAGCTAAAAGATGAACCCAATTAAGGCAATTTGGAGACAACGAGGTACGCGAAGTATGAAAAGACTTTAAATATCAGTACACTTACTTTTGGTTCGAGTACACTGCCTTCTTGGCTATGTAACCTCTATTCAATTTCCAGTGACAAATGGTCACCATAATGATTACAATTATCAAATAGCACATATCTGCGTTACACTATAAATTTGATTAATCACTGTTCCGCTAGTAATCTATCCTATCTCTCTCTCTTTCTAACTTGAAAACCCAGAATTTATATAGTGGACCTAAATTACAAGTTCATGTTCTCTTCCTCAGAGGGAGTGTTCTAATAAAATAATTTTTAAGATAGTTCAAATAAAATTCAATGATTCCCAAAGAGGATTTGTTAATGAGAAGGACGTAGATAGAGCCGTCACACCTTTATTCTGCGCATCCTACTCATTTTAGACCCCTAGAGAGACCTCTCGACGTGGTTCAAATAACATTCTGCTTGGAGACAGCGGAATTTAGTCAGTGTTCTCGTCAGTAATGAATCGCGAATCAGTCAGAACAATTGTGCTTGATCTATACGCAGCCTTTGAACTAATCCTCTTGGAAAATCTTTGGGCTATCAATTCGTGTTATTCACAACCAGCCCTTTGCAAGAAGAGAATTGTGATACGAAAATTAACTCACTATAAATAGGCGAGGTTTTCTAGCTTAAGAGATAAGTCCAATACAAGAAGGAATCAATGGAAAGAATAAAATTATTGCTGAGTAAGCTTTGGACTTTACCCCTCCCCCGTATGGAACCTGACTTAATTTCTCCATTTTAGTACTTTTATTTCAATAGTTTTCTCTTCTCAATACGTAAACTTTTTTCTCTGAGAAGGGCAGTCTCCACAAGCTTACTCTACAACCAATAGCAATGCTCAATCTCAATAGCCGAAACCAGCCATCCCGTTGATTCTTGCCTTAACGCATTGCTTCTCAAACTTTCAATACTGGCGCCCCCCTTTTCAATCACAATTTTTATCGCGCCCCCCTTATACATTAATAATGTACTGAATGCAATAAAAATGCACTTTGACGCTAAAGCTACAATACGAGATCTTAATTATAAACCATACAAATTAATAACATAAGTATTAAATTTTGTATACTTTACTTTAAAGCAAAACAAATTAAGTAATAGGATAATTATTATGTTATTTTGCCCTTTCTCTAATTTTTAAATTGAACATATTGCAAAATGCGGTGGCTGCTTAGAAGACAAAATATAGATATCTGCGCTAAATATAGAAAAAGAACTCACAGGGTCAATTTCTAATCATAAGCATTCCTTATAAAAACTTTGCTTTGAAAGACAAGCCCATGGAAGTCGTTAATGCTTATTAAACTTGTTCTTAATTTAATATTAATTAATTAGTTATAAAATACTCTGTGCAGCACTGATACATTAAAAGTATACCGGCTGAAGTGCTCTTTGCATGAGTTCATTTATAAGAAAATAAAACATTATTGATTTAATAGCTGAAATATAAGGAGAGCAAAGCCAAGTGCTCGACAATGTTTACAAAAATGTAAAATGATTTTTTTAAAATGGTTGCTCAAATTACAACATCATGAGTAACACGGAAGTTTTCATAGTGAGAGCTGCAATGTTTCCATGAGTGATCATATAAGCGATATTAAAGCCTCCAAAACCCCTCTTGCTATATCATTTATGGACTATCGTGTTTTCATAAACATAAATCATAATCGATAGAGAATGCAATTATTTTTCACATGATCTTTTTATGGATTCTTAATAAGTAGCTGTAGGTTCAATTTTCCTCGTAGTGGTTCGGTAATTGTTAACATTTTTGTACCTTTACATTTGCACACCAGTATTCTTAGCCAGAGACTATTCGTTGCGACCACTACAAGAAACGGCCGTGGATAGCCTAGTGGTTAGAGCATCGAACTCCAGACCGGGAGGCCTGGGTTCGATGCCCGTGCCACCAAATATCCTCCGAGTACACACGAAGTACGTGCTCGTTAAATCAGTGGGTCCGTAGTCTTGTGGGCTGAATTACGAGTGCAGGGGACTGGAGAATATTTTCCTCCCCTTCAGTTCCATGCCTAAATTGTGGAGGTGGAGATCTGTGGTGCCGCCATCTATCGTCCCTTCGTTAATTTCACCGAGCTAATTCCTACTGTCCCCGTATGGTGCTCAAGGCCAACGATAGGCGTACATCTAGCCCCTTGCCGCGATGAATTTCGTGGGCGTCGATCTGACTACGTTAGACAGGTGGAATTCGAAACAACAATAAGAAACAATGATCAGAATTTTGTAATTATTCTGTTACATACTTAATACTTCATATAATGGTTCAACACAGAGGTCATCATTTAAACGGAAAACAAATGTTTTTTTCTTATTGTTTAGAAGAAAACGAAAATGACGTTAATTATAAGGAAATCATGCACATATTTCATTAAATAAAGGGATTATAACCGTATGTGTCATTTCGAATAAAAAGGACATAAAAATATACCGTGGTAGCCGAGTGTTCATGGTCATGAAATTGTCACCGACGTTGTTTTTGACGAGTCGCAGTGACCAGTTCTGAGGCTTCTCCTGCCTCTTCCTGAAACAGAACTGATGGATGTTATGGGGCTGTTGCCTGATGTGAAAAATTTGGTGGATAAAATGCTATCTTTATTTCAGAATAATGTTATCCTATTCGGTACCTTTCCAAAAATAAGAATAGATGCTTTCGTATCTAATTTATCAGCAAGAATATTTTTTATTTCTTTTAGATAATGTTATATAATTAAAGGGATTTTCTACACTGAAGAGCCATTAAATCTGGTATAGCACGTCGTAGGGAGGTACTTAACCATTCAGAACGTCCGGGATTTCAATTACCTTTAAACGTCCAACGATGTCATGTCAACACCGCGATATAAAATATATAAAATAATTGTTTTAACTAAATAATTGCAAAACTATTGTTCAGTAGGGTTTAGATTTAAGACTTTTTAACATTATTTCATGTAAATAGCATTTTTTTACCCTTTATATAATAAAAAACTGACATTGACATTACGCTTCGCGAAGGTTGTTGGGCGACTGCTTTGTCGCAAGACATTTCGAGTCGCAAATCTGTCATTAAGATTACTATTATGCTGTATCCATTCTGTGCCATCCCTAGCGATATATATATATATATATATATATATATATCAGAATTTACTCAAATATTATCAATTCTATCTGCAATTTCTTAAGATTCTTCATTTGCACTTTCACTCAATCTTGTGTCTTCATCGGAATCTCAATTAGAGCAAGACAGCTCACCATCATCCGATTCATTCTCCGAAATCTCTCTCAATAAATTAGTAACTTCATCAGGGCTTAGACCTTTTCAACAAGTCATTGTTTCAGGGTGCCTACTCTGCACAAGGCTCGAAAATCGAATGAAAGTTTTTATTTTTGTGAGTAGATAACCAAATGCTATGTAACGAAACGCTTGGACACAACAATTTTAGAAAAATAGATTCGTTTCCGCTGTTAACCCAATAACACTGCATTCAAAGTCAAATAAATGTGCGATAGTACTTTTGGAAGCTTTCTTTCTAATAGTAAGGATGAACGACAGCTATTTATGATGATTAATTGTACTGCTGTGGAAATAACACCAGCGAACGTTCTATGTATATTCTATTGTGAAATCTCTCCTAATTAACCTAGAACCACGAAACTTTGCTGTGCAATTACCATGGAAAAAAATTAAAAGACACGAAAAATTTTCGAATTCCCTGAAAAATGCGGAAAAGAGAACAAACTGATCAGGTTCCGGTGTCAAATTGGCACCGATGGACGTTCTAGTGTTAAGTGATTTTCAACGGATACTGATTGTCGGTGGGGCACAAGATTTCCGAAGTAGCAATGAAATTTGGATTTTTGCACTGGATCATTTGAAGGATGTGCCGCAAATATTAGAATTCTGGTAAAACTCAAATCTCCAGCCTCGGCGAACTCGGAAAAAGACCTTGACAGTACAGAATCATCGACGGCTGAAAAGAATCGTTTCACAAGATAGACGCTCAACACTTCCCCAGATTGCTGCGAATTTTAGTGTAAGTCTATCAATAAGTGTCAGCATATACACTGTGCGACATACCCTTACTTACTTACTCCAAAGAATCGAGCTCACTCAAAGGGTTTAGAGCTGCATCCGACCCTCCGAGAAGTTATTTTATTTGCAGTTAAATGAAAAACATGTACAAAATGGTCCAGAATGAGGAACCCTTTCCCAAAATTCTTGAGCACCGGGGAAGAATACAACAAAAGCATTTTACAGTTACAATGCAAATACAAAACACACCCGGACACATACAGGAGCTATCTTCCGATGAGAAGGAAATACCCTGAAACAGACATGGGACACAAGGGGAAACCACTCCCAAAAGGGATTGTGAAAATGGTGAGGGAAGGAAAGTTAGGTAAGGAGATATAGAAGGTCTAAACAATTTTTTTCTTTCTAATATATTGTTGGGAAGACTCGCGCGGCAATATAGTCCAACTTTCTTACAAATTCAAAAAAAAAATTATCCAATAAAAATCCACCAAACAAACCAAAAGAAAAAGAGAGAGAGTGAGAAAGAAAGAAAGAAAATAATAATAATAAAATATTTTTTGAATCACATTTCCAGTTAGCGCTAACACTTCCTGTTGATATCCCCCCCTTAATTGGTTCTTCAGTTTATTAAAAGAAACACCGTAAAGATGATAGATAAAAGAAAGTTTAAAAAGTCAGAAATCACCTTTGATTTCCAATTTGTATTTGTAAAATTCGGACGGCCATTCTGTAAGTACTTTCAAAATCATTCATGTTTCCATACTTTCTATGACATTCAACGCATTCAAGGGAAACTAAAATTTACTTTAATAAATGCATTTCTAACAGTTAATCTACTATTAATTTTATTATGGATGTTTTCGTTATAAATATGAAAGTACATAAGCAGCATGAAAGGTTATCAGAGTTGTTGTTTTTGAAGTAAAATTACTTTACGCACGCTTGACTTGGAGAGTAAGCTGGTGATTGCGTGACGAGATTGTTACGAAAAGTGTGATAGGGGGGGGGGCGAGATAAATGGAAGTTAAGAGGGAGATATAAGTTAGTGAATATAGAAAGAGAGAGAGAGTTACGTTTCTCTCTCTCTCTCTCGTATATTACTGTAGGACAAGAAAGATAAAAATTTCGCCAATTATTTGAGAAAAAAACGTTTTTGAGAAAAACTCGACACATACACACATCTCGTGCATTCCTATTTTGGCCCACAATTGCCAAATTTCGTGGACTTAGGACCATATTTTCGTCATGTCAATTTTACTCCGGACTCCGGAAGTAACCTGTCAATTATTATTCCGGAAAATTCCATCGCTAATAAAAAAAAACGACTTTGACCTTAGCTCGTGGTACCAACCATTCGAAAAGGCCCGTCGAGTACATTCCTAAAATAAACATCTCTTTTAAGTTCTGGTCTTGAACCCGGTCCCCCGGATAGGGGGCATCGTCAGGAGGGCCCACACAGCTCCGCTATTTACGAGAGTTTTCGCTCGAAAAAAGAAACGACCGGTCAAAAGGCGCTCACAAATCGATTTTCTAAGTCCTAAGTCGAAAGGGGCCCCCGAGAAAAACTTTTTTTTACTTTTACTGGGTCAGTAATTTCAATGAAATAGAGACGATTGTAAAAAACGTTACGTATTTAGAATGGTCTCGTCGAGTAGATTACAAAAACATTTTTTTCCCACTTTTTTCCAGTGAATTAAGGTTAAGCTACTTTATGGTTCCACCTTCCCCATACAGCAGAAATTTTCGACATAATAGAAAAAGACATAGACACATTGAAAAGCTAAGCCTATTTATAACACACATGTATGATAAACCAGACAGTAAAATAATATATATATATAGTCTAATTCTCTACAAACAAGAGATAAACATCCATCCGTCGCATTCGAATATATATATATATATATATTCTTATATATGTATATATATATATTCTTATATATGTATATATATATATTCTTATATATGTATATATATATATATATATATTCTTATATATGTATATATATATATATATATTCTTATATATGTATATATATATATATCTTATATATGTATATATATATATTCTTATATATGTATATATATATATATATATTCTTTAGAGCAAGGGTGTCAAATTCGTGGCCCATGATGGACATTTTTGCGGCCCAATTAGTATATTGGCAATATAATATATAATAAAATATCAAAATTTCTCACAAAATAAGAAAGATACTAGCAGATAACAGATGTCAGGAAGTAAACATTAAGTATTTTTCTTTTGTTCTTTTATTAATATTTATTATAATGTATTATTCGAAATAAACGTACGTTTCAATGAATATTGATTTTTTTTTTGCTGCCCACCTCGTTAAACCTTGTTTGTTTGGCCCAAGTTGCCCTTTGAATTTGATACCTTTCCTTTAGAATATTTAAATGTAGAATGTAAATCTTTGAAAAACTATCTTTTGAAAAAGTCATACTGCGGATTGATTTGATTTAATATTAACGTCGCACTGTTTAACAACATGAGGGCTTTTGGTGACGGACCACGTAATTTTGAACCATGGTCAAGTGACGTGGACGACACATGAGCTGGCTCCTCCCTCTCCTAACTACCACACCACACCAACGGGAGGACATTTCAGCTCTCGACAGATTTAACGTGCATCGCTGCCGTACACGGTGGGTCTTTAGTGGCACTGGGCTCGAACTCGTGACAAGGCAAGCCACGGTCCGATACCTATACCACTCGGCTACCGCGGCCACATCACACTGTGGAAGTTTTAATCCTTAAGTTTTACTTAAAATGTTATAATTCTTTTCCGTTGTGCTCGTTTCATAATATTATATAAATTATAATTATTTTGAAAAAAAGTTACTGAGAAAAGTATGCAGTTTTAAAGCTAAATTAATTAATCATAAAGATGTAATGGGAAACCACAAATTTGTTGATTACATTTGAAATGTGTGCATATTGCTTAGATTTTCTGCATTTGAATTTTTTTTAAATTACTTTTTATCGCATTTTTATTTGACGATTTTTGCGCGACAATTTTCTATGCATAATAATGAAGTTAATTACAAAAGCGAATTATGGATGCAAATTTTCTTTTTTCACCCCGAATAAATTAAGAGCTCACAGGACTCTTAGCACATATTCATGCACTCGAAAAGGACATCCTTCTTCAAACCAATGCAACTTAGTAATAAAACGAAAAAACAATTTGAAATTTTTACTAGAAGATAATCATACGAATATATATAGTTTCTCAAAATTTCAGAGAATTTGAGAAGAAATTTAGAAAGCTATAAAGGAATAAAAATTGGACAATTTTTCAAAAATATGAAAATTAGTATTTTACACCGCGCAGAATTCTGAAGTACAAAACCGATCAAAATTTACAAAATTAATATTACTTGGTATAAAAATGTTCACTTTTGAAAAGTTATACACACTTTTAAGAAATTTTAAGAAAAAAAATTTTTTTTAAATACCATTATAACGAAAATTTTAAAATTTGAAGAAAAAAATTAATCAAAATTCAAATAAAAAAGGTTCTATTAATATTTTTTTGAAAATTGATGTATAAGTTATGAAGAGCCTTATTTTGAACACGTGTATAAAATTTCAAACTGATACCATAAATAGTTTCTGAGAAATCCTGCGCGGAAGCTAAACTTTTTTGTTTTGCAAAAAATGAAGTTAAAGATAAGAAAGAGATAAGGTTTTCATTTAAGTTTCATTACTTATTTCTCAATAATATCGGAAGTTTTCAGAGTATGAGCACAATTTTGGTACCAAAATGTTGAGGTTATGACATATATCTTTTTCAAAACATTGAAAAATTTGCAATTTAAGAGTCCTATGAGCTCTTAAATAAAGAAGTAGAAATTTTCATTTATAAGCGTATGTACACAAATTTGCTAGTATTGTCCAAGGAAATAATGTATACTAACACGTACTGCAGTGCAGAGTTGAAAAATCGCAACCAGAACAATAAATAAACATAACTGCCATCATACGGTATTCATGCTCCCGAAGATAAAATTTAGAATCGGAAAAAAACTAAGAGGCTCTCTAAACTTTTATAAAATTTATACCAATGAGAAGGTTCATAATCTTTTTTCTTGTTAATCGATTGCACGTTGTGGAAACAAGTTTCTTGTTAATCGTATCAATTAAACTAGCTACTTCGTGATGCTTTTCACCTTCCATCCATAACTCGATTTACTTTTCCACGAATATTTCAACAACATATGTCAATTCCCACAACTCAAAAAAACTGTTTTTAAATTTCACAAAAAAAGATGATTTCACAATAGTTTGACCCTCGAATTCAAAGGATTCATGATTTAAATACGATATTTTTTCTGTTACATGAAATATAGTTTTTCAAATTAAAAAGGTTAACCAAAAAATCAGAATATTTATCTTTCGTTGTTTAATACTGACTGCAAAGAATATAATATAAGGGTCGCCAAAATGAAAAGTGGACAAGTTGAATAAAAAAGAACACCCTTTATTGGGGAAAAAATTGCCATGGGTGTTTGTAACACAGGTCAATCGTTTCAATAATATGTCTATGCTTTCGCGGTAGAAAGATCGTGATTAATTCTTGACCAAGTCCTGCATAACTTCCTTCAGTGGTAAGAAAACGTAAATGCTTCCGTAAACGGATGCTCTCTAAAGTGGAAAAAAGTGTGGAAGGTTTCAGAGAGACAAATCTGGACTGTATGGTGGGTATTCCAACGCTTTTCAATTGAATTTTTTAAGGTTGGCTAGGTTTCATGGCAGACATTTGGGCAATGATTGTCATTAAGATCTCATTTTGTTTGCCACCCTTCATGAAAACTTTTAAATCAGTTGTCCAAACTATGCAGCGTTTGCCATAGACTGCCTCCATTCGTTGATAGATGCCCGCATCCAGCTCACCCTCTGCAATCAAAAATCATACTACAGCACAATGTTCCAATATGAATGCATCCATGAATAGCACGATTTTACTTTTGATCTATTTCCTCTACCACGAAGAGGTTTCATTATTGCTAATCGTATGCGGTGTACACTTCCTACCTCCCTTTATATCCATGTTCGGGGGTGCTGCAATAGCTGCCATCATTTTTTGACACAATTTCTCGAGTAAACTTTTCATTTAGGTAAACCTTATATTCTTGAAACATTCTATTCCTTTTCTCTAAATTAAAGTACAGAAAATAATTCTTTTTCAAAATCTTTGCACTAATCTATTCTGAAAATAAAAACCAAGATTGAAGAAAGTTGACGAACAAAAATGTTTAATCATAAATTCAGGAAGTAACTGGATTTAGTGAATCCTATCAATGAATGAATCTAGGATTTAATGAGTCCTATTTTTCATGTTTTCTAGTTTTAATGTTTTGTAATGAAATTTGAAAAGATGGTTTGGTATAGAAAGAGTAAATTAAACTTCCTTTTTTTTATCCTACGCCCATATTCGGCATCTCTGTCATTAGTCGACGAGCAGCCCAATAAAATGGCGAAGAAGCATAAAAAGAATTAAAATTTGCCTTCGTAGAGTTTTCTACAAAAAACTTAAAACGATGGGGCAATGTCTGAGGTGGTCACCATCCATTTCAACCTGGTAGCACAGAGTGCAACAAGCAGAATCCTTCACTCCAATGCGATGTAAATGCCTCTGCAAATAATCATGTCCAATAAGTAAACGAAAGCACGCAACTTCAACAGATCGAGGCAGAGAACTGGGGATTCTACCACTTTAGTTAAGCAAGAAGAGAGAGAGAGAGTTCCACTTTTTACCTACAAGCTGCATCACCCCATACTGGATGTTATTGAAAGAACTTCCTTCGCTAACATTGTTAGCGGAAATAAAGATAATATCAAATCCTCAAAATCGAATGAAAATAATAGTAAAACAAAACAAAGTCAATCCCTTGATTCATCAACCCCTGAAACAAATATTTCAGAAATTTCTAGTTTAATCGAACTTTTTAAAATTCGTTCCGATCTTGTTAATAAAATGCCAAAGTTACTGCAACTACTCCCAACTCTTAAGGCATCCAAAGATGACAGGCAAAAAGCTTTTCTTCTTGTAAAATCCCTTCTAGATAAATAATTCTTTAATTTTTCTCTTTCTAATTTTAATTTCTCCCTCTTAGTATTTTTATCGCAATAGTTTTCTCATCTCATTAGTTGAAGTTTTTTTTCTCTGAGAAGGGGCAGTCTCCGCAAGCTCTACAACCAATAGCAATGCTCAATCCCAATAGCCGAAACCAGCTACTCCATTGATCCTTGCATTAATGAAGCCACTCCTCCTCCAACAAGCTAAGCGAACAACACCAGCAATATCGTATCTTCAAGATAGGGAGCGGAGGATCGAGTCATCGATCCAGTCTCCTGTGAAGTTCAATTTACTTACTACCCCATACCAGGAGGCTCTCTATTAAATTGCAGTTTACTGTACATGATTCTTTTGATGTTGCGCATACACAAAGGAGAGTCAGGTCTGGACAGGAGAAATCCCGCTTAGCTAACCTATCTGCTCTCTCGTTTTCAGAAATGTTACAGTGGCTGGGAATCAACTGATGAGCAATTCTTTCTTTAGACTTCCCAAGTTCAATAAACTTTATTCTACAGTAATGAACTAGTGCGTTTTCATTAAATCTTGAATTTATTAGAGATAAAATGGCAGCTTGAGAATCGATAAAAAGCACAATATTTCATTCAAAACAGTTTCCCAATTTATCGATCGCAAATGATATTGTTGCTATCTCACCATCAAAATTGCCACAATACTTTCTGACATGATATTTAATACTGAAAGCCCTTGAATAGACTCCAGCACCGGCATTCTTAATGGCATCTTCTACTGAAACATCTGTGTATACATGGAACCAATTGTCAAGAGGATATCTGCAATGTATAGTAGCAAGAGCAGCACTATTTAAGCCACTATGTATAGAAAATTGCTTACCAACATTCTAAACAAGATTTAAGTGGCTCTCCAACCTCATCTGGCACATAATAGAGTTAAATTCCAGTGGGAAAACTTGACGGTTGGGTGTAGGAATATCGTAAGTATCACAAAATTCATGAACAGTCGAAGGGGAAAGATGTATGGGTTTTTAATCTCTCATTTGTGTGTCTATTATAATTTAGGATTTTTTTTTCTTTTTCTCAAGATCTTTTCAACGAGAATTAGGGCACTTCTTTGGCTTCTTTCACTCAAAGGTTCCAAATCTGTCTGGAGTTGCATTGTCGCTATAGGGGTTGATTTGGCACAACTAGTGATTAAACGCAGCATGCTGTTTCGGAAAAGATTAAAACTATTTCTAGCAGAATCGGAGAGAAGCAGTTATTAAAAACTCATTTCCATGTTCAACAACAGGTCGGACATAACTCTTATAGGCTTATTGAACTTCCTTACACATTGAACATATTTGACCTTCAAGAATCTTTTAAGTTTTATACCATTTCGCTTCCTTTTTATGTTCCATCTTTTCATTCGAATAGACTTCAAAGATGTCCTTTCGATATTTACTTAAGTATCGAGAATACAATATTGTTTAAAAATTTTATTTCCTATTTTTCAGTCCAAATTATTTGTTAACAACAGAAGTAACACAGTGAATTCCTATTAATTTATTGTGTTGATAAATGTCGAGATTGAATGAGATTGACAAACAAAAAGGATGATTTATATATTCAGGGAGAAACCGAAACAGATTTTATTTGAAAATGAATGATTTGACTTAGAGTATATTTAATGTTTTCTGGCATATTTTTGAATTTAACCCGGGGAGGTCGCGCAGGGTACAGGATCTACCGAAGCTCAAGGAATTTTTAATTCTGGGAAAACTGTTTGTTTATTACCAATGTTCTTGTCATTATCCTCCTATATGACAGTCTACATAAGAACTAAAATGTATTTGTCACAAATCTCCCCTTTTTGGGGGAGTGGCAAACGATTTTACAAGCTTTTATTTAACTTGCAATGTAATTTGTTTGGGTGGAATCTTAACTGAATTTTGAAGCTGATGTCTTCAACCGATTGAACTGAAATTTTGTATACATGTTTAGTTTGGATGACAATGCATGTTTTGACCAATTACATTCTGATGTCACAATCTGTTAAAAAGATATTAATTAAAAAGCTTTTACCCCTGTTAGCTTTTTATTCTGCCGAGCAGCTTATCGGATTGAGCTCAAAAAAGTTCCAATTCTTCGACTTTTTTTAAAAAACAATCTTATTCTTTCTATCAAACCGAGACAAAAAAATAATTACATAATAAGAAATATCATTTATTTCGCCACATTACGATATAATTCGTTTTAAAATTTTTTTGATATTTTCTATTTTTTACGATTTTTTCTAAAATTAGTCAAAATTCATGCGTTTTCATGAAAATGATTTCTGAGTCATTCCGTAGGAATTTTTTTTCGTGTTAATGAATCGATATTCTGCACCCAACAAAGATCAGGAAACCAGTTTTCGACGCCAATTACGCTACAACGCTAGTAAACGTAGTTTTCAAATTTTTAAAAGTTTTAATCTTTTTGAGAGTTTAGTTTTTGAAATATACTTCCCAATCTTTTTCCAAATAGATAACAAATAACGGTAATTTTTATACAAAATGTAAGAAAAATAAACTGCATAAATCATTTCTTTCCGTATTTTTTAAGAAAATTTTCCAATCTTTTGAACAAAACATGGATAACAACATTTGACACCTGGAAAAAAAGTTCCGTGTGATTATTTTTTTTTTACAAATAACGAAGTTATTACAGTCTACTCTCGATAATTCGAAGTTGGAGGGACCAATGAAAAACCTCGAATGATCAAGAGTTCGAATTATCAAGAGGGTAGTAAAAAACTCTCAAAATACACGAAGAGAAGTTTTTTTCTAACACATTTAAATTTAAACTATGCAGTAAAGCAACAATTGTACATAATTTTTTAAAGCACATTTTATACAGTATAAAAATAAAACAGAAGTTAAAAGTCCTATATTAAAAGAATACACTTATGTCTTGAAAACAACTATTAAAAGAATATACATACTATATATAATAAATATTTTGTCGAAAAAATTTGTTATCTTTTTTTGTTTTAAGGCATTCAATCTAACTTTGTCAATAGATTTTTCTAGAACAAATGAAGCCTGTAAAATGTCCGCATCAACATGATTCTGAAGGAAAAAGTTGCGTAGTTTGTTTAGTGACACTTTAGCTTCTGACAGAGATACCGGAGTCAACTCCTCCGATTCGTCTTCATCACTTTCTGTATTATTGTAGTCCCAAAACCACAATTTCAGTGTCAGATAGAGCTGCCCATACAGCATTGTCCGTGTCAACCAACACGTAGTCGTCAAATCTTGTTATGGAAGAGCTTCCCAAAAAGGGATGGTTCAGCATTAAATTCAGTGAGTGTATCGTCCACACCACCCAGATTCGGCGAGAAGAAGCCTGACTTTTTAAAACAGCTGTGAATTGTCAAAGGAGTAACAGCTCTCCAAGCCTTGTCAATGATAATCAAATCTGTTAAAGAGAAATAGTAGTTATATTCTGCTGATTTTCGAGGCTATTCAAAACGCTTTTAACGACTTCACGCCGATAAAAAGTTTTAAAATTATGTATAATGCCCTGGTCGAGTGGCTGAAGTTTGGAGGGAAAAATTTAAGTTTCGCATTTGATAAAGGTGGTGCGCTATTGTGCACAGTACAGTTGTCTAAAAATAAGAGAATATGTCGTTTCTCTCTTTTCATATCCGAGTTCAGTGAGACCAACCATTCATTAAAGAGTTCGGGGGTCATCCATGCCTTTTTGTTTGAGCGGTATTTGGTAGGGAACGAGTTTATGCCCTTGAAACACCGAGGTTTTGTAGATTTTCCTATGACGAGAAGAGTAAACTTTTCTGAGTCGTCCTCGTTTACAGCCAGTAAAATAGTTAACCTTTCCTTGCTATGTTTTCCACCATAGCATTTTTCTTTTTTTTTATGTAAATGTTTTTCTGGCAAACACTTGAAAAAGAGTCCGGTTTCATGCTTGTTGAAAATGTTACGTGGCTCGTACTCCTTTATTAGATCCGAAAGCGAGTTCTGCCACTTAGAACAAACGTTAATGTCGACACTTGAGCTTTCATTGCACATTTTTTTGAAGAGTATCCCATTCCTTTTCTTAAAATTCGTAAGCCATCACTCGCTAGCAGAAAACTCGATTCCTAATTCTTTGGTGAATGCTTTAGCCTTTTCCTTCAATAAAGAGCCACCCATCGGAATATTCAGTCCTCGACACTGTCTCATCCATGAAACTAAACACTGTTCAAGACGTGGAAAATTACCTTTACTAACGCGTTTTCTCACTCTACTCGAAGATGCACTAAAGATTTTCTCTTTATTCTTCAGAATAGTGGGATTTATAAAATGCTTTGGCTACATCGAACTTCCTCTCACCTTTTTCAACTGATTCTATCACCTTTTGCTTTTCAGAAATTGTTAAGCACTTGTACTTTTTAAAAGAAGACATGTCGTTCCTTTCGCATGATAAGTCGACACTGAGGTGATGTGTAAAGTAGTGGCCGAAGGTTTGTCGAAATTAACAGATAGGAAACGTAAATCACCACAACTTTAGTAAAATAATATTTTTAATTTAAAATTTGGAATCTCTAAAATGAACACAAGGCGTATTTCACAGTTCACACTCAGCTACGGGGTATACTTAATAGCAAAGGTCAACACAACTATGGCACGTGGAGCAATTTTTAGTGGCACATTACCGCTTTTTTTTAAGTAATAGAATAAAGTTGAATCCCTGTCTCTCCTGTGTTTGCCTATTGGAAGACGCTATGATTTCGACCAGAGCAGACCTGTTCTTCTGAGCTCCGACTTGCATTCTATTTCCGTCCTGATGGCACAAATGGAAACTAATCCACCAGATATTACTAACAGCTGCGAAGAGAGAAACAGGCTTTCGCTGGAAATCTAAGCCCTTGACATAGTTATCAATCGCTGCACTGAACTTGTCAACTTTCCGGACACCGATGATAACCACGAGATGAAGGCTATTCTTCGGGCCTCTATTGATGATACCCAAAGAAAAAAGGATACAATGGTGAGTGAGCTTCGTTCCCTCCCCCAAGTATGACTTTTAATTGCAATGGTAATTACTGTACTCCCACGCCCCCAATACCGACTGAAAAGCATAAAGATAGTGATTCTAATCACATTTTAAAAATTCTTCTGAAGCACCCACAAATGCGAATAATGCTAAAAATAAAAAGAAAAAGAAAAAACGTAAAATTAATAAAAAGGATTCTGTGGAAGACTGTCTTTCCCAAGAAAACAGCTAGACCTGTCCCTTCTTTACCTAGTGAGCCAGTCACTGTAAATAATAGTTTCTCAGATGTTTAATCTGAAAATGATAAGGATCAAGTTGCTCCGGAAGAAAATAATGAAACAGCTCCCCCAAAACCCAAGCCCCCTCCCCCAATTCATCTTAAAATTAAGAAAAATATCAAAGACCAACTTAAATCCATTTATCAAAAATTCCCAAATATCACTAATAAATCATCAGGAGAATTTATTAAATTAATCACTAATGACATAGAAGAGAGAGAGAGTATCACGCTCTTACAAATTTTCTTGAAGAAGAAAAAGATTTTGAATTTTTCTCACTTAAACCAAAGCTAATAAAACCAATCAAAATAGTCATTAAAGGACTGCCCATTTTTACCAAAACTCACGAGATACAATTCGACCTAGAAGAAGAAGGATTCACAATTGAAAATGTTTCCCAATTAATTTCTAAGAAAACCAAGACCGCTCTCCCATTTTTTCCAAGTCACCCTCCCCCGCAAAACCAATAATCAAAAAATTTTCGATCTCAAAACTGTCGGCTACACTCAAGTTAAATTTGAAGGTTACCTCCTTAGAGGAATTACCCAATGTTTTAACTGCAACAATTTCTTTCACACGGCAGAAAACTGCCACCTCAAGCCAAGATGTCTAAAGTGTGGAAAAGAACAAACACCCCACCCATCAATGCCCGATAAAGGAGCGACAGGAAAACCCCTTCTGCATAAATTGCCAAGAATATGGTCATTCGGCCTGCTACACCAAATGTCCCAAGTTCCCTAAGCCAAAAAAGGGCACGCCCCTTACCGCGAATAAAATTTTCGAAAGCAACGTTCGTAGGGAAGGTGTCTCTTTCGCTAACATTGTTAGCGGAACCGCATGCCCCTCCACCCCCACTCTAGTCCACAAGTTAACCCAAAAACTAATGAAAATTCAAATAACAAAGTTTCCCACGGAATACAAGACATAGAAAATGAAAATTCAGACCTAGCTCAAGTGATTGAACTGGTCAGCATGATTTTTTAACATCATAAAAAGATCACCTGATATTTTACTATTACTTCCCAAATTAAAAAACTCCGAAGATGATAAAGATAAAGATCGTTGAAGAACTGGCTGGAGTGCCTAGACCTGTCGGTCGCTAACCTCCTATCAGGTAATTTTGAGATGTCTTTGAAGAGTTATACCATTGCCCTAGATGATAAAGCTAAGGCTTTAGTTCTTTTCGAAGCTATGTTAGATAAATTTTAAACTCCTTTTTCCGTAATTTCTCTTTCTACAAAATTTATTATATTTTCATTTTATTTCCTTGAATATTTTACCATCAATTGTTAAACTTTAACATCAATAGTTACTCTTTAAAAATTTTCCCAAGTACAGTTTTCGAAGCTCACTCCCATCATCCGATCAAAGCCACTCATGAGAAGTCATGCGCCTGCTATCCCATTGGTTCCTGCCACCGATTTCCACGCCCACAATCACCAGCCAAGCAGCAAAACCAAGCCGATTCTAAAACAAGATAGAGGACTGAGGGATTGACGTATCCCAGTTCCTTATAAAATGTAACCATCCTGTCTTTGCCTCGTACATTTTTATATAAAAGTTTTATTTCTCGCTTTCATTTCTCTGCCATAAAAACGATTCTGCTGAATTATTTTGGATGTAGTTTGAGTGCTTTATTTTTTTAAAAAACATCTGTTTAAACGTGACTCGTTATCAGTAATAAATACTCAACGCAAATCAAAATTATTGTGCAATACTTTAAAAGGAAGCTTCACTCATTACTGCACAGTGAATAAAAAAGAAAGCAGTTTTTCTTTTATCTATCTAAAGCTTTTGGATATCAACTGAGAAAGAAAAAACAGATGGCTTAGGAATAAATCAAAATTCTGCTTAGCAAATACCGGAAATATAATAAACGAAGTAGTTATTCTATCAACATGCACAATTTGGACTGAAAATAAGTTCAGTAAAAAAACCGCTCGTGGGATAATTAGGTACAGGAAGTGAATCTAGCTTCCTAATATTGAAGGTTCAAATTATCAAGAGTTTTATAGGATAACTTCAAATTATCGCGTGTTGTAGTCTGGTTTACTTCGGAATTTTGAGAGTACCAAAACGTATGGTTTTAGTTTGAAATATCAAGAGTTTTTCTAGGGGCTGAGCATATACTTCGAATTAGCGAGAGGTTCGTATTATCGAAAGTTCGAAGCACAAACAATGTTCACTTATCCACATCCTAAATTGAAATACGCCTATGCCACAGCAAAATGGCAGATCCCGCTCAAACCGCCTTAACTCTACAAATAAACAATAATTTCAAACATCTACAACACCAAATACTGTACTTCTAATTGAAACAGGGTCAGTTCTGACTGTGACCTCCCCCCTACATGTTCACTTTTGGCGATGGATTCATTCCTGGTCCTTCCTTCATTCAAGCCGCTTCGTCGCCAACCTGTTTCTGGGTTGTCGCCCAGCTCGTTCGGTGTGCGTCGCAGGCGTCTCGTTCATTCCCCTCTCCTTCTGAGGGGTTGTTGATTTTTAAATTTTTCATCATGGATTTCCTTTTCTTCTCACACTGGGTATAAACGCCTTCGGCGTTGGCACCCGAAAATTCTAATTTCCGTTTCCGTTCCGTTCCGAAATTTCGAATTATCGAGAGTCGACTGTACATGTTTAGTTAGAATTTTGAGTATTTTTTGAAATATCTGAAAAAAAAGTTTCTGGCATTATATATTCTAAATCACTGATTCTACAAGAACAAAGTATGAATTCTTTTGGTATAGAGTGTCGAAACACTATAATGGTAAGAAATCCGTACAGAACGATTGAAAAACTCTGTTCATAAAAACGCATCAATATTGACTCGTTTTAGAAAAAATCGTAAAAAATGCAAAAATTCGTTAGAATGTACAAAAATTTATATCGTATCGTGGCGAAATAAGTGACCTCACCGATTCTATAATTATTTTTTCTCTGATTTCGGAAAGAAAAGAATGATCGTAATTTTAAAAAAGACGAAAAAAAGTAGTCATTCTTCCATCCGACAGCAACTTGGCGCATGCGCAGAATGCAGCGCAACACAAATTTTGCTCCTCATATAATTTCCATACCGCGGGCTTTATATGAAAATCGAATCTTAAGGAGAAAACTCTAAAAATTCCTCACTACAACTTGCACTAAAACCTTGTCACAGTTGTGATTCTGAGCTAATCTGTGACGCTTCAACTGGCTCACCACTAGCATTTGTTCCAAAATCATTTCGAAAACCGATTTTCGATCAGTTACATAACATTTCACATCCAAGATAGCAGCCACAACGAAAATAATATGTGGCATGGCAGTCGTAATCAAAAATTTGGTTTCACGAAAAATTCGAGCTAGAGCTATTGTCAAGAACTACGGTTATCAGTAGAAGCAAATCGCCCAAAAAAGTACACCATTTTTGGATAAAAATTAACTATTAAAATCGTTTCCATAGTTTGAACGACCTTTTTTATTATAATGATAAAAATAGAAAGATAGACAAAGAAGTATTGCGAACTTCCTTGGAGGTCTTTTACAGTACGACTGCTAAATGTATTAGAGCGTTTTCTGCAAAACTATAGTGCAATTGAATATTCTATAGCAAAATAAAAAAAATAATAATAAATGTGTTTTATTTCAGTAATGTTATTTAAGAACTATTTCATCATATTCCATATAAATTATGATTCACTTAATAAAAGTGAAACCTTACGTCACGTGGACGAAATTATTAAATATGAAATACATAAGAAAAAAGAATTGCAACCCCGTCTCCCTTTAAGATCTTTTAACAATGGAAAAAGCAAGTTTTCTTTTTTGTTTTACGTTCACCATTACTTCTTTTTTTTTTAACTTTTTGTCTATCCACAAAAAGTGCACGTACGATTGATTGAGAAATGCTAAATTAGTAACCAAGTACAAGTGATGAATTTATTTCTGAAGTTATTCTATTAAGTGATGAATATTTTCTGGGGTTTTTTTATTCTGTCATTTCAGTGCAGTCTAATAGAAATGCAGTTTTTGTTCATTTATTGCAGGTTTACTAAGATTTTTTTTTTATAAAAATAATTTCTCTTCGAACAATTTCAGCTTTTTTTTAAGAACAAATAACTCAAAGTAAAAGCAGATTACCGCAATTATATTTGGTAATTAAAATGTAATAAAACATATTATTCGCCTCTGGTATACGAAATCCTTTCCCTGGAGAGAGATAGTACAACAAACTTTGTCCATGGTATTAAATGAATAATTCCAGGAAAACTGAATCATTCTTAAAAATTAATATTTTCTAAACGATTAAAAAAATATTATGCTAGAAGACAAACACATACACACCAACGAATACTACACACACACACACACAAAAACCTAAAAATAAAAGATAAATTAAAAATTTATTATATCTATCGTATCACCATTTATTACCACGTTGTCATTCCTCTCAAAAGGAAAAGGACGCGCGCATAGGCAAAACACCGTCACCTAGTGAGAGCTCGAGTAACTAAGGTTCATTTTCAATTTTTTCAGAAAACTAAGATATAGATGGCGTTAAAAACGTGTAAAATAATTATGGAAGAATTATCTTCGAATCAGCCCTCAAGTTTGCAAATTTTTAATAGAAAAATTTGAGCACATTATTTCTTATTTAATGAAAAATTCAGTATTGTTCAATTTTTCTCTCTCTCATGTTTAGGTAAATTTTCAAGTTATTAAAATAAAATCTTTTATTTTTATTTACTTATTCAAGTTTCACCGTAAGAATAATTAAAACCTATATAACAATCCCCAGTCTAAAAAAATTAAGACCATTCAAATTTTGAAACTTGGTGTATATTTTAAGCATTAAAAGTAAGCAATTTATTGCTTATTTCACAAATGTAACGATTTCAAGCATATCGAATATATAGATGTCGCTAGTGATAGGTTTTACCGTAAGAAAATAGATATTTGAAATATAGGAGATACAGGATACACAGTTCTAATGTAAATTTAAAAAAATATATTACAAAGCTTCAAAATAATATATTTGATTAACGATTCGAATTTTTCGATGATGTTTTAGCGATGTTTTTGTGCTAATCGGGATTCCAATATCATAGCTAAACAGGCACCAAATATGTGCTTGTGTTGCATTTTTTGCCCCTCACAAAGATTGGGCGAATATATTTTATTTATACATTAATCTTTTTTTAATAAGTATCCTGCTAGGCAATATGGCTACTTAAAGAAAAATGCTGCTTCAGTGAGATTTGTACTAAATATACACTCACATATATATCAATTCAATAAGAACATTACTTATTTACTTCAACATAATATTTAAAGATATCAATGTGCATATATTTCCTTTCATTTTTCATGCTATATATATATATATATATATATATAACATGAAAAATATATTATAAATTCTTTTTAATTAATTCAGTTTTTTAAATATATTACAGAGCTATAGACATGTTTTTTAGAAAGTACCACTTTGTAAGTAAATTTCTAGTTGCTTAAGTATTTTGGTCCTCATTTTTAGTTGATTAACGTACCCTACTCTCCTAACTTCCACGGGAATATATAAGTAAAAGGAAATGTCCTCGTGACAGCTCCTGATAATTTAAAAAATGAGATCAGTAAGGAGAAAAATTTTCTCAAAATGGTATGTACTGAGAGTGCTGGGAATGTTTCACTCTGTGTATGAAGCTCATTAAGAGTTTTCAGCGTGCGTGAAGTGAAACGTCTTAGCGCTCGAGAGTGAATGAGAAATTTGCCCGGTTTTGCGTAACAGTGAAAAAGCGAACGGAAGTAGTCTCCCCGCTCCCATCCCCCCTGAATCGTCGCCATAATGACAGGATAGCGAGCGGGGACGCAACGTGACTTGCGTCATATCCGTGTAAAAGTTGGATGATTGCTCACCTCCGATTGGTCAACTTGCCCACCTTCCTATTGGGAGTCATTCTCCCCCAGACCCGGGAACATCTATCAACGGTTGTATGAGATGCAGTGACATTACGGTGTAGACAAAATAGCTCTGGCAGTAAAAGCGTGCTTTTTGAAATATTTTCTTAGATTGTTTGCTGCATGGCGATGTTTTCGACGGCTAATTTGCTTTTTTAACTTTTATTTGCGTTGCCCCCGCCGGCGCTCTGCTTCGATAGAGCGTTTCGAGTTTCGGGGTACGTCCTCCCTCCCCGTTCTGCCGGGGAGATCTCTTGATTAGATCCATTTTCTTTCATACGGTTTTTCATTTCCTCCCATCCTTCTGGGAAAAGGCGCTGTCGCGCCGTCGCCCGCGTTCCATCTAATTTTAGTTTTTAGTTATTTGCGTTGAATTATTATATTAATTGTAGTCAGAATGCCTAAATCAAATGCACAAAGAGGAAAAGTGTTTCGAGAAAGAAAGGGAAACTAGCAGCAAGTCCAGTCGAAAAAGTGACAAGAAAAAAAAAGAAAAATATTGAAAGTTTATTAAGTGCTAATGCCAAATCTCCATCACAGTACATGAGAGAAAATCAAGCACGGAAAAAAGAACACTGCAAAATACTCTCTTAATGCTCAGATTAAGGGATGGGAATGCTATTGAGACTCTTCTAATGACTGCACAGATTAATACGGACTTAGTGAACGACCCTGTGCCATTAACTACAGAGCCCTCAACAATTCTAGTGCGTGTTGGAACTGATGCATGTAAATCAATAATAAAAATTATATCTTACGTTACAAAGACTACGTTTAAATTGTATCATGAATATTAATTTAAAAAATATTATTCATCGATTTTTTTTAAAAATATCTGTAGATTAGTAATTATATGTAAATTTAGATTAATTTCCTGAATGAAATGAAAAAAATATATTAAATATTTTTTTAAACAAAAATTTTAACAGCTATCGAAACATTTTTAATGAATAAGCAACCTCAAATCATTTTTTTCGTTGAATATTGTTGACAATATTTTCAAACTAATCATAAATAATCAATTAAATATAGAAAAAATTGAAATTTATATAAAATTCTCAAAGGATTTATATTATGTAACAATTGCATAATTTTTTTTCTTGGAAAGGTTTTTGTTATTATTTAACACAAAAAATATAATAAAAATGGTGAATTTATATGAATGGTGAACCCATCAAAAGATTATATCCAGTATCCCTCAAATAATACACAATTCGAAGAATAACAACGTTTGGTAATGAAATGTAATGTTTGTTGTTGTTGTTGTTGTTTTCTGATGCCATCTGTCTGACGTAGTCTGATCGAGGCCCACGAAATTCATCGTGGCATGGGCAAGAGGTACGCCTGTCGTTGGCCTTGAGCACCATACAGGTGACAGTACGATTTAGCTCGGCGAAATTCCCCGAAGGGACGATAGATGGCGACACGACCTCTATCTCCACCTCCACAATTTCTGCATGTAAACTGAAGGGGAGGGAAATATTCTCCAGTCTCTGCGCTCGTGATTAAGCCCACAAGACTACGGACCCACTGATTTAACGAGCACGTACTCCGTGTGTACTCGGAGGGTGTTTGGTGGCATCGGGCATCGAACCCAGGCCTAATGTTTGTTGTGTGTGCATTATGCTGGAATTAGGGAATTTATTCTGTTTCAAAATTAGTTACAAAGTTCGTCCAACGATGACGCGTTTGACTGAAAAATTATAAAACGATTCTCTATGACCGTAGTTTTTGAGCTTGATATAATGAAATAGAAAATAAAAAATATTTTTCACTACATATATGACCAATAAAATTAATATAGCCTACTGAAAAATTTAAACAATATGGATTTATTTTTTAAACAAAATATGTGCATTATATGTGCAGTAAATTCTAAATTTCTTAAACTCAATATTAGTTCAGATACTTGAATATGTGTAAAAGGTATTTCAGAAATTCACCGTCAAAAATGTTCTGAGAAATGAAATAAAAAATAATTGTAAAATTATCTAGCTTTAAAAAGAGCACCAGAGCATTTGATTAAAGGGCAAAATTACGACAGAATTCTTATAGCTGTACATGACCCCTAGATGGCACTGGCTATAGCACAAATAATTGTCTAAAGATTTCCAAGATTTCTTGGCAGAAATATAGCCTGAAATAAAAAAATATTTTTTTGACAATAATTTACAATACTAGGAAAACAAATGTACAAATAATTTCTGAGTATGTTTGGTTTAAATCATTTAAAAATTCAAATATGCGTGTATGACAAGAAATATTTTTCTTAAAAAACATTTGTTATTTTTCCACAATAGATATTAAAAAAATAATACAATAAGTCTTTTTCTTTCTTAAAAATTTAAAATCAAACCTTACTCTTCAAATTATGTACTTGTTTGAATACTCTTCATTCAAAAACCTATTAGTTTTTGCAACTGAAATAAATATTTGTTAAAAAAGTAATTAAAACATACCACTTTTTTAAATAAGATACTTTTAATAATAGAAATGTGTTTTCTATTCTGTTACCATAAAAAAAGACAAAATGATGTATAAATAAACACATAATCATTATGTGTGAGGAAGTAGTAATTAATAGACTCCACTGCTGGTTAATCCCAGCTGAATAACTTTGGGAATCACTTTACTCTTACCTTTTGTTTAAAAATGTAAGAAACTTGTCATATATGTCCCTTGTTGTTTTCTGCGAGATTTTCTATTAATTATCATTATTTTTTTACTCTCCGAGATGAGAAAGTACAAATGTTTTATAGTAATTTATTATACCTTCAAAAATTTAGGAATAAAGATAGTGCAAATTATAGCATTTTACTTGTTAAAAATTTTAAGTCTTTCTTTTTAGAAAGATACATGTAGCACAAAGAACCCCCTCCCCCGTTATGTGTTGTAACGAATTTCGAAATTTTCAAGTCATAAGTATCATTATATCACAATATTTTTGTTTAATATTAGTTTTTATAACCGCAACGTACATCTACAATCTTCTATTTTCTTTATTGGAAAACATTAAAATTTTCATTTAGGTAAATAATTCATATTTAATTACAAGGAAAAGCTGTTGTTATTTAGAAAGGGTCAAGATCTATAGCAAGAAATATTTTGATGCCGAACTGTCTTAAAGTGCGCATTAATCACTTGTAATATCACTGTCGCCCTTACTGCTAATATCACTGGAGAAAAAGGGATGATATCCAAAGAAATAACAGTGAGCATATTTGAAAAATTCGAATTTTTTTAGAACTTTATTCCTACCCATCTCCAATGGCGTAGCTACCAATGAGCTAGGCGGTGATATGCATCGGAGCCTCCAAGCTCAGGGGGACCCTCGGACACTGACCACCCAGCAAGCCGAACTTGCGATTATTTCTCCCAAATTTAAGATATGAATATAAATGTTGCAACATAGCTATAATCATGACAATTCGTACTGAATTTTGAACTTTTAGGGAATTTTCCTAAATTCTTTCCGTTGTTTGTTTAGTGATGGGAACTAAATTTACTGTGAAAAGTTTAATTATTGAAGTGATAACTTCTATTGGCGCGTTTTGCTGGAGAGTGAGCTTGAATGAACGTCAGGCTCGGGTATGTAACGCTCCTTCGGCTGTTTTCGTCTCGAGTGGGAAATCCTGCTCGTACAAGGTCGTTCGCAACATACCGTTAAAAAAAAAGGAGGGACGTTTCCACCCTCCCCTCTCTGAAACGCGATTGTTTGTCCCTCTACCAATACGCCGTAAAAATGAAGTTTCTAGCTTCGATCTAAGTGGGGCTCCCCCAACCGCCACCTCTTTCTACAAAAATGAATGCGGGATTTTTTCTAATACTAGTTGAAGCATGAAAATAAAGCATGTAATATTTTTTAAAAGTAGGCTTAGAGAGAGAGATATAAATCCTACACTAATGTTAAGCAAAATGTAGAAGGTCAAATTTTTATAGAACTGAGTAAATAGCATAATTATCATTTGCACTATTGCAGTGAATTTAAGAATAAAAATCTATTTTTGTAAGGGAATCGAAATAGCAATGAACAAATAGTTCTAATATTAATCACATTACTTAAATATACTTTGAGTCTAAAAAGAAAATTAAAACAATTAAAAAATTAAAATAACAAAATTAAGTATACAATTATTAAGAAATAATTTAAGTACAAGAAAACAAAATATAATTAAGAAGACTTACCTTGCAGCAGCACCGGATATATTTGTACAAAACTGCCGTACAAAATGACAAAAGAGCTGTATATAAATTAGAGAGATTATGTGATATAAATCTTCTGATTAAATTCCTTTTTAAAGATTTTGACCTAGATTCCTCTCTTTCCAATCAACTACCTGGCTTGCTATCCCTTTGCTTAAATTAATTCATGGATAGAATTGAATATTGATAAATTAAAACCAAAATTCACATAGCCGTATCGGGTCTTCTATAAACGAACTGCCTATTTTTTTAAGTGGGAATTTTAATATAGATTTTTCAAAAGACAAATCAAAGCCTGTAGTAACTATTTTAAAAAATCAAAATTCAATTTAATTATGTCAAATGATTCAAATGAAAGCACGATAAAGTACGGAACAACGCTTGACGGAGTTTTTTTTTTTTTTTTTTAGATATTTAAATACACTGCTCAAAATAATTAAAGGATATTGCGGTTTTAGGTGGATCTTGAGGCTGGGAAACTTTTTAGCTGATTTATACATGGTCGACAGACGTAGTAGGTTATATGAGAATAAATTACATATGTTTAGCAGAAAAAAATGCATTTTATTGCGCATTTGTGTACAAAAGGAAGAAAAAAACACAATTTGTGCATATGAGAAAAAAAGAATAAAAAAAGGTGTTTTCTTCAAAGGAAATCATTTTCAGTAGGGTGTATGGTTTCCACGGACGGCCAGTAACGTTGAGAACCTTTGAGGCATGGAGTCAATGAGGCTATTAATCACGAGTTGGGGTATTCTGACCCACTCTTACAGAAGAGCTCTTTCCAGTTCTTTGGAGAGTTTGTGGGGGTGGTTGGCGGCCACCAACTCGTCTTCCTAGAGCGTCCCAAACGTTCTCTATTGGATTCATGTTTTGAGAACACGCTGGCCATTCCATTCGTATGATTCCTTCCTCGAAAAGGAATCCTCCACTAGGTTAGCACGATGTTTCCTGCAGTTATTGTCCATTAAAATGAAGTCATCTCCGATTGCTGCAGCGTAAGGGACTACAATAGGCCTGAGGATCTCATCGCTATATCAGCGAGCAGTCAGAGGTCCATCTCGAATGATGTAGAGGTCTGTGCGCCCGTCAATGGAGATGCCACCATACACCAACACTCCCTCACCGCCAAATCTGACACTTTCGTGCACGAATGCAGGATTATTCCTACTGCCACGGTCCCTCTAGATGAAAATACGCCTATTATCCGAATGAACAGAAAAACGGGACTCGTCAAAAAAGAACATTGCTCCATTCATTTCTCCTCCAGTTCACATGCTCTGTTGCCCACTCCCTGCGTTCGCGATGATGCCTTGATGTTAGTCTAACACATACCATCGGTCGGCGAGAATACAGACCTACACCATGGAGCCGGTTTCGGACAGTCTGAATTGAAACCGTGGTAACAGTAGCCAAGCGAAGGTGTTATTGGAGAATAGTAGCGTTCATATTTCGGTGTCTCCGAGCCGTTAGCACTAAATAACGATATTCATTGGGCGCTGTTGCCCGTCTACGACCTTGTCCTAGTCTTCGGCCTGCACTTCCAGTCTCCAAAAAACGGTTCCAGATCCTGGAAATCACACTTTGTGACACTCCAATGGCTTGCGCTACTTCGGCTTGAGTTTGGTCCCCTTCTAACCTACCAACAACTCTCCAAGCTTCTGAATCGGTTAAATGACTTCGCTGAGACATCGTACTCATCGAAACAAAACAGCCACTGAATGCCGATCATCCTTGTCTTCATTTCAGTTGAAAGTCAAATTTCATTCGCTGCCGCTGAAGCGACGTTTTTGACGTCGAACTCAAAATTAGCATACTCCACAGTTTGAAAATCAGAAAAATTTGCATTTGTGGTTCTCTTCTTCCAATATTTCGGCAAAAAAAATTTCGCTTATATCTTTATTTTATATAAAACTTACAATATCCTTTAATTGTTTTGAGCAGTGTAGTTTTGAATCTAAAGTATTTATAACCTGTTTCAGCTACCATAAACCTATTGTTTCTTTCTTAGAATACAATTAATTCACATATATGATTGTATATTTCGCACAAAAATATTACTTCAGGAGTCCAGATATATGAATAAATAATTTTATAGGACAAAACTAATATCCCCTTGTTTTTTATTCATGGAACTAATCCCTGAAATAACATTACAAAATTTGCAATTATCACTTCTATCGTGTGGTCATAAACACACACACTTTTTTTTATGAATTCCGATTGACCAAGTATAAGAACGTAAATTTTTTAAAAAATTTTCATTGTTCTATAAATTGTTACTTGAAAGTTCCATGAAAAACCTTACCCTACTTATTATTACATCTTCGAAAAACAACACAAGAAACAATTCCTTCCTCTAGTTGCATTTTATTTTTAATAACAATATGATTCATAATAAGCTAGTTTCTTGACTCAATATTTCGGAATCTTCTCACAAATGGAATGCACTGAAGTGATTTTATCCTCTCCCTCTCTGCTCTTTTGTAGAGTTTTTTTTTTTTTTTTTAAGTAACTATAATAATATTGTATTATATTTTCTTGCGCATGCATATTTTTTTATCATTTTTTTGATGGACCATATAGTAGCTCTAAGCCCTCTGGTTGAGGAATTCGATCCTCCCTAATAAATATTCAGGGTTTCTCCAACGGCGTTTTGCAGCGTAGCATTACGTTTCTCCTTCCTTTTAATGCTAGTAAGTACCAGCGCGAGCACATACGAAATGTATTGCGCAAATTACAAAACTGAAATTAGGTGAAAAAAAAGGAAATCCAGTTGTGTGTTTAAGTGCAAACAATGCTAAGAAAAAGAAAGTAGTAAACACAAAATATGGCTTTGTTTATTTAAAATATTCATATATTTTTACTTGATAAAATCCAACCAAGATAGGAAAAGTCGGCCGCAACTTGGAAACTTAAGCGAATTTTTGAAATTTCGAATTCTTTCTCGGTGCCTCCGAATTGACCTGAAACTGAAATTTAGAGAAGGTACATTCTTATTGCGAAAAAAACTGAAAATTAACTTTGGAATTATAGAAAAATTTTTGAAAATTGCTAAAACCCTGAATAAAACGTAAGGTTTCAAGCTTTTATTCCTTTTAGCGCATTTAAATAAAAGCTTGTTTTTAAAAAAGTTTTTTTTTTTTTGCTTTTATTTTATTTACAACCTTGTGATGACTGAGTTCCCTGCGTGACCATTTTTGTTCCAAAATATTTTCTAAGAACAGGCTATATTGTTTCCCTATGAACGACTTAGTTCTTTTGTTTGCTGTTTTGTACGAGTCATTATGATTTGAAAATGATTCTGGAATCCGAGTTGAACTTGATCGAGACCAATTTGAACGATCAGATTGCTTTTTGAGAGTGAAGGATTCTGTGACTGTCTCGCAAAAAGAAGGCCGACACCCATTTGTCCGTTTCTTTAATATTTATTTCTGGGTTTTATCCCTTTTAGACTATGGATCTGCCTTTTGACAATCTTCTGGACAAGGAACCACGGACGCCTACTAGGCCTAGCACACACACGCCGACCATGATCTGTTCACGACTGCAGCAACTTGTCAAGAAAGTGCACGAGTACTCAACAATTGTAAGAGAAAAACAGTTAACCACACATCGATCCGCTGATAGCCTCTGGAATTACGACCTTATGTGACGGAACTCCTCAACAGCCTCTACGAGTTCTCAGATCTGCATCATCAAGCAGTAAGTGCGTTCAGCTCTCTCTCCCCATGTATCATTAATGGCTACTCTCATCATGAATTCCCCGTTAGCACTCCAATTATAACGATCTCAGATACTCAGGATAATAGTAATGATAATTTTAATATGGAAACCGAAAAATCTCTCCCGACTAAACGTAAAGAAAAATCTGATGACTTTACTGCGTCTCCTTCCAGCAAAATTAGTAAATTTAATGACATTCAACTTAAGTCTCACTTTTTATGTAAGAGAGAGAGAGAGAGAGATAATACATCCCTTTTCCAAAATAATGTTGATAATATAATTAATATTGTACCATTCAGAGATGTGTTATTTTGTCTAGCAAAAGGCGAGAACTCTAAAAAATATATTTACAGCGCAGATGTTTTTTCCCCCTCCTCATTGGTGTATAATCTACGTTTTGTTGATACAATTGAATGACTAATTAAGAGTAATCACTGCTTATATGTCGATAATCCGACTGAAATGTAAAATTACAGCATTTTAGAATCGCGTCAGATTCGAAAGTAATGCTAACAATTATGTGAGGTGAGTAATTTTTAATTTATTCTTGTTCATTGATTAGGTTTGAATATTGCTTGGTTTAAAAGTAGTATCTTTTGTATTAGTTATCTTAAAATAAGATTTTTAAAATAAGAAAAGTTAAGTCTAAATGATAATGTCGGAAATGTATGCTTCCATTGCAGTTTTGGCGTCGTTATGATGTATATGAATATCCTTTATATTAAATTTCTTTTTTATGAATTGATTCGGTGTTTGTTTATAAGTTAACTCATTTAAATAATGAAAAACTAGGATTAGTAAGAAATTTTAAATATTATACATCATAATTTTAGTGATTTTTAACTTTTGTTTGATTTAAAAAATTAGAAGATTCCATAACTGAATTCTTAGTTTTCTAACAAACAAGAAATATTTACAGTAAAATTCCATTTCTAAGAATACCGCACATTTATTTGCATATTGGAATTCTTATAGAAAATTAGAGTTTGTTTTATGCCGTACCCTGATGGATATTTGTTGTATTCTTTTAAAAAATTTGCCATCGGAAAGCTGTTGATAATTGGAAATTTGAGTATCAATTTGATATTAGTAATGCTTACATTACTGATATCAATTTGACGCGCCCCGTTGTTGTTGACATTTGCCAACTTGAGCGATAACATTTTGATATGGTTACCTTGATTTTTAACTTTGGTTCAGTGGTTGCCATACTTATTGCATTTATTAAAATTTATTATTTTTTCTTATATTTTATAATTATTATTATTATTTTTTTGTAAATTTCTTTTTACTTCTGATTTTATTATTTGTTATTTATCATTTATTGTCTTGTGTATTATTTATAATTATTATCATAGTATGTTACAATGGACTCGATTCACCTGACGTCACAGTCACATGTCATCGGCAAGCGCGGATATCAACAAATAGCCATGTGCTTTATTCGACTGAGTATTTAGCCGACATTTTCGGATTTGCACTTCTTCTATCGAGCAGCAAAATGAGATACTGCAGCGCATTAAAAACGCGAAAGGAAAGTCAAAAACCTTTTTTTCGTTTCCGTTAAAGGATCCATGTTTATTAAAAAAGTGGTTGCAAAACTCGGGCAGAAAAAATTTCAAACAGACTAAGTATTCCTCAGTATGTTCCGAACATTTCGAAGAAGCATGCTTTTTGTACCAGACTTTCACTAACAGAAGGCAATGAGGTTGATTCATGTGACGTCATGATCACGTGATGAGGAGAGCACGTGAATATGTTTTGGTTTTGTCTCCCGCTTAGCTCTAACCTAATAATTCTTTGTGTACTATTTTGCTCTTGCTCTTTTACATTATAACTCAATTACAGTAAAAGATCAGATAATTGTATAGGAAAAAAATCTGTTTTTAATATCCCGGTAAAAAAATTCGAGTGTTTAGTTAACGTGATAAAGCGTAAGGATTTTAAACCATCTCCTCACTTATTATGCTCTGACCACTTTGAATAATCTTGTTTTCAATACCAAACATTTTTAGAAATCGTCTCCAGCTCCATTCCTATACTATTTTTGTGTTCACAAAAGAAACTTCTGCTAAAAGGAATTTGGATAGATATCTACAGGAATGTAAATATTTTTTGTTTATTTTAAATTAAATTATATAGAGAACACACCTAAAAAGATAAAATATATTTAGTTAACTTAAATTTTAATTATTTTACTCATCCTCAGAGTAGTTAATAGATATTTCTGTATTAAATTATCTAAAATAAAAACACACAAGAATCTAATATGTAACCCTACATGTCATATATTAAAACAAGTTTTTGTCTCTCTATATATAATGTATTATATATAGAGAGACAAATATGTACATATATAATGTATTATATATATATACTAGCTGGTATACCCGTTCTTCGCACGGGTGAACTGAAAAGTTAAACAACACAGATTGAAGGATAAAGAAGTTTTTAATGAGTTAATTTTAAGTGAATTGCAAATTAAACAAAAAAAAGCTTTTCACATATCTCAGCTGAAAAAAAAGAAAGAAAAAATACCTTTGTGTTAAATTTTAAGTCTGTAGATCTAATAGCTGATAAAAAGGATATTTTTTATATTTATAACTCCCAGTAAAACTCTTGAGGGTTGATTGTTGAAAATACCTCCCTAAGCTGATCTCTGCTCAGCAAAAGTAACACGTTAAAAGTTTTCTGACGCTTAAAATATTGTAAATAATTTATAACTGAAAGTGTCATACATTAATATAAGTTTCTGTTGAATTTATTTTATGTTTAAATTGTAATACTCGCAAGCAATGGTGTTTCCTAAATAACAATGGCGATTCAATGGAAAAATAGCAAAATGTTGACAATAGAGTCAAGTTGGCAAATGTCTAGCTACTTTCATAGCTCAAACTTTATTAGAGCTTTGTAAGACCCGCCGTGTAGGAGAGCGATGCACGTTAATGCTATATCTACCGCATTATGATCTACAGAAATTTTTTTCATGCAATATTTTTTTAAGTCACTACATTGAAAATTAAGGGACATACATAAACAAAATACTCCACTTAGGGAAATTTAATCGGTTAGAGCTAATAAATTAATTAAATATATTCCACTGTAAAATTAATTATGTACACCATTCACTTAAAATAGTCAAATCGTTTTCTAAGGTCTCCATAAACATAAGAATTTTGACATTAACTATTTTTGGGGCACAAAAATGATAATCTTTGCAATCTGCTGAAAACACTTACTGAAAATGTAATATCTGCTACAAAACTATTTGCCTTCCCTGCTAAAATACTCATCATAGAACCCGTGCCATCATATATCTTGGAAGAGTGGATTTCAAAGAATATTCCAGCTAAGTATTGATAGAATATTCCTGCTAAATTGGTGTGGCGTGGTAGTTAGGAGAAGGGGGTGCCAGCTCAGGTGTTGTCCACGTTACTTGATCATGGTTCAAAATTATGTGGTCCGTCGCCAAAAGCCCTCATGTAGCTGAACAGTGTGACGTTAATATTCACTCACTGAAAAAAATACAGTACAGTAGTTATAACTATTTTTATACTTAAAAATGCAATATCTGCCTATTCAATTAAAATTATAGCATTATAATTAATTACTAACCACACAAACAAATTTTGAAAATTTATCCAAATGATGTAGTGTGAAAGAGAAAGTTTATTCAGACAGACAACAAATGCGTCTATTATGCATATAGATTTGTTTGAATTCTTGTGTATTATTACTTTTGTAAGCTTCATGACATACTTTACCAGTCTTTTAAAGCTGACTGAGCAACAGCAACATTTAGCTGGGTATAGCTAGTTATAACATAAAATTAAATCTTAAAGAGATATCAAAAATAAAAGATAAACGACTCAATATTTTGAATAAATCAGTATAAACATTTTCATACAAACACAATATATATATTGTAAAATATTTATTTTGCTATTTGCATTTCAGACAGACATCAAACAAAATTTTAAAAATTGTCAAAAACAGATAAAAAAACATATTTAAGAAAAATATCACTGATTAATTTTGTCAAAGACATCGCAATGTGCAAAAAAATATTTGCAGTACATAATAACCAAAAAAAAAATGTAAGTACTAAAATATTAAAAAAAACAAAAATTATATATTGATTTAATTAAGGATTACTGGAGGGAAAGATCAAACAGGCTAAGATAATACTCATAATATTAATTTCATATTGGTTGGCTACTCATTTTTGGCATGATTTTGAAATCACGCCAAATTGGTATGTTGCGGCCAGTCTAATGTTATAGTAATGCACAGAATTAAAGGTACTTACGTATTATTGCAACCTATTGGTGACATTATACAAAATGAAGCACATGATTGCCAATCCAAAGTATATATATATATATATATCCCGAGCATAAAAATAAATTGAAAAATGAAGTACAATACTAACATTAACTGACATAAAAAGAACTGAACTAACTTTATCAATGCAAAAGCATAATTTGAAAAAATAAGGTATTTACTTATAACCCCAACCTTTTGGCGACATTATATGAAACAAAGCACATGACTCGCAATTCAGCATATATATGACGTGCGAAATCATGGTTTCCAACTTGGTAAGCTATTTTGAATCTTGGCGATTGTTAGGATAGCACATAGGTGCCAAAATAATTTATCTTACCACTACCTGCTTCCTCAACATACTCATTTTTGGCATGATTCTGAAATCACGCCAAATTTGTATGTTGCGGCCAGTCTAATGTTATAGTAATGTACAGAATTAGAGGTACTTATGTATTATTGCAAACTATTGGTGACATTATACAAAATGAAGCACATGATTGCTAATTCAACTCACACAAAGTTGGAATTGCACAGAATTAAAGGTACTTACGTATTATTGCAACCTATTGGTGACATTATACAAAATGAAGCACATGATTGCCAATTCAACGCATACAAAGTTGGGATTGCCAAAGTGGCGAGTTTTTTGAACGTTGGCGACTGTGCAAAAATACGCAAGTACTAAAAAAATTATCCAAAGTATATATATATATATCCCGAGCATAAAAATAAATTGAAAAATGAAGTACAATACTAACATTAACTGACATAAAAAAGAACTGAACTAACTTTATCAATGCAAAAGCATAATTTGAAAAATAAGGTATTTACTTATAACCCCAACCTTTTGGCGACATTATATGAAACAAAGCACATGACTCGCAATTCAGCATATATATGACGTGCGAAATCAGGGTTGCCAACTTGGTAAGTTATTTTGAATGTTGGCGATTGTTAGGATAGCACATAGGTGCCAAAATAATTTATCTTACCACTACCTGCTTCCTCAACATACTCATTTTTGGCATGATTCTGAAATCACGCCAAATTGGTATGTTGCGGCCAGTCTAATGTTATAGTAATGTACAGAATTAGAGGTACTTATGTATTATTGCAAGCTATTGGTGACATTATACAAAATGAAGCACATGATTGCAATTCAACTCACACAAAGTTGGAATTGCCAAAGTGGCGAGTTGTCTTGAACGTTGGCAATTGTGCAATAATACGCAAGTACTACAAAAATTATCCAAAGTATATATATCCCGAGCATAAAAATAAATTGAAAAAATGAAGTACAATACTAACATTAACCGACATAAAAAGAACTGAACTAACTTTATCAATGCAAAAGCATAATTTGAAAAAATAAGGTACTTACATATAACCGCAACTTATTGGCGATATATGAAACGAAGCACGACTCAAAATTCAACATATATATATGACATATAAAATCGGGGTTGCCAACTTGGCAAGTTATTTTGAATGTTGGCGATTGCCAGGATAGTACATAAGTTCCAAAAATAATTTATCTTATGACCACCTGCTTCCTCAACAGGTATTTAAGCCATTCGTCTGTTTTGCTCATTCTCTGATGCCTATTCCAGTTTGATATGTAATTACTACCAACACTGCTTTTGCTTGGGCAGTATGATTTTCTGCATGGCAATTTTATGCACTGAAGCCAATAGGTTAACCTTCAAAGGTTAAAATAAAGACACATGGAATTGCAAAGAACCATATTATTGGATCAAGTGTAGTATAGGGGGGCTACTTGGCGCAGTCCTTTATTTTGGTTACTAAAAGTGGTCTCCAAGGTACTTTTTTCGGTATTATTTATTTTAGAATGAATTCGATATCTCACCATGACATTTAGATAAAAATCCGAAGAAAAATCGCCAAATCCAAATTGCCCCCTATACTACATTTGAACCGAACTGAAATATAACCCTTATCAATGAGAAGTTTTAGTTTGTCAAAATTATAATCTTCGCATTCTAAAGAAATAAATAAATAAGTTGTAATTTGCAAGCAAAATCACTCACATAAACATCCCGCGATAATACCTAAATGTTGCCAAAACAACAAAACAAAGTTTTAGTTGTTGAAAGAATTATCCTTAAAAAAAAATTATTTATTCGAAAAATAATCCTAATTAAATATCAAAGAATAGAAAAATTGAATAAATATTCCAACCAATAAACAAAGCTACAGTAAAAGTATGTAATAATCTTGAAAAACTGCATGTAAAGTATAAATTGTCCACTTAGTGAGAAACGTGACTACATATGACGTCATAACACTGGAAAATCACTTAAAAATTAAAATTTAAAAAAGTTGGAAGGAATTATGAACGCCAAACCTATTTAAGAACCTTTCTGGTGTAAATTTGTGTACGTGTACCAAGTTTCACGTTATTTGGGTGTCTGGATCTCGAGTTATGAGGGAACAGACAAACAGACAACAAATGCTTCTTATATATATATAGATATATATATAGACAAATATGTATTACTATATAATTTTATTCTTTTGGGAAACAAATTTCGAAATGCATTCACTACAGAAATGAAAAAATAACTTGTTGGAGACAGGCATTTCTAAAAAAATTCAAACCTTTTGAAGGGTAATAATTACAAAGGAGAAGTCAAACTATAAAACATATCAAATATTTGTTTATAATGAGATTGTTTCAGATATCTCACACCTTTAAATGATGTTAAAAAGAATTTCATTTAAATCACAGAAGAATTCCTAATTATTTTTTTAATCAAAAACTTTCATTATTAACCAACTATTATTTTATACACTCTGCTCTCAAAAAGTATAAATCTCTTCTTAAACATTAGAAATAGGTATGAAAATTTTTAAATAAACAAAAATATATCCATGTCATTGACAAATTTTATTATAAATTCATTTCCAAAATTATATTTACTTGCATTTCCTGTTTCTGAAAGTTCCATACTCTTCTATGAGAAATTATAGAGATAGTATTTCTAAAAACATGAAATATTTGTAGCTGGTATTTACTAAGGGAATCAGAGAATGAAAGGTATAAACATTAACATTTCAAAATGGGACCATTTCATATCTGCATGTTTCTAATAAATTACACTATTTATGAGGAGTGATACACTATATGTTCAAATAAGTAATTGTACACATATGAGAAGTTTTTCCAAATTCAATGGTCTCAATTCTATACTGTAAATCATTTTCGTGCGTAAATAAACATAATAAACTACATGAAAACAAAAGACTGACTATTAAGATGCTAAAAAATAATCTAGAACTATTAATAAATATATAAACAAACACTGCAAGAAGCTACCGGCTTCGCACACTAACACCTAATGACAAATATACTAAACTGAAACAAAAATTATGCTAAAAAAATTACGAAAAATACTTCATACCTAATTATTAAACAAGGATAATGCAAAAATATAATAAAAATAAATAAAATTTCAGAAATAAGCTTCACACACAAGAAGTAAACATATCAAGCATACGAAATTTACACACTGATTCAAAACGCGGGGATATGCTGCTATCCTCGTCACGTGATTTCTCCTAGGCGTCTCAA
>BMAU01020243.1:0-77687 GCA_019973935.1 Trichonephila clavipes | reverse complement strand
ATTATTTCGGACTGTTGGAAAGGTTATAATCACGATGTGTTAACCGCAGAAGGATTTAACCATCTAACAGTCAATTATTCGTTGAATTTCGTCGATCCAGATACGGGTGCTCACACAAATACTATTGAAAGCACGTGGAGGCACGTAAAATCACGATATCCCCAATATAACAGGCAAAATGATGCCTCTTTTTACTTGGCAATGTATATGTTTGAAAAAAGTTGCCGTGCTAAAAACGTTGATATGTTCAATGCGTTTGTTGAAATAATAAGGAAATAGATTGGGAAAATTTTAAATATAAACTCTAGAGTGTTTGCTTTGATTAGAGATTGCCGACATTTTCTTTCTTTTGTATTTGTGTTATAAAGTGTTTGAAGGACAAAAAAAATTTTTTTAAAGTATATATAAAAAAAAAAATTTAAAAAAAACAAAAAAAATTTTTAAAAATGTAGCTAAGCTATATTCCAAAAAATGTCCTTAAATATTCAGTACTGTGATATAAGTGTAAGTTTTTTTATGTAAACACTAATATTACTTATGTGGAGTGACATGTGAAACAGGGTCCTCGTCCCTCACTCTGGAAACTGTGCAGTTATTATAATTGCACAGGCTAATGGTTTCACAACTTTCGGCTTCTTTAGCATTTGGAAAAGAGCATCGTTAGAACTCCCTCCCCCTCTCATCATGAATCCCGTAAATTTCTGTTTGGGTGAAAACGAGATTTTTGAAACACGTTGTTTCCTCGGCAAACTGGATGTTAACCCTGTTTGTAAACAAGTGCACTGCTCTCATTGTACGCCGCTGGTGTCTCTATAACTGTCCCTAAATTATGAAAACACCTCCTCGATCACTTTATTTAGCCCGGTAAAATATATTTGGTGAGATTCTGATGTAAAAAAAAAAAAAAACGTGACAAATAATTCAAACTGTGAAGTAAAAACAATAATCACAGAAGTATGGAGGAAAATCGATGCAGAAATTACAAAAAATTGATTAAATCTATACCAAGACGCTGAAAAGTTGTTGTGGACACTAAACGATATCCTACCAGGTACAAAATTAAGAAAGAAATACAATATTTAAAGCTAAGCTGAGATTTTTGTTAAGTGTATGAACACTTTTGTGGAATAATTTTTAGTAGCTTTTTGATAATTAATTTTTTAAAAAAATAGTTATGCTATTTTTTAAAAAATGATTGTGTCATTCCATTAAGAATACGTTGCAGATACCATAAAAAAATTACAATTACAATGTATTAATTTTTATTAGTTGAAAACATACATTTTATATGAAATTGCAAGTGTACGAACACTTTTGTGGCCCACTGTATATTGCTCGTAAAATTTAACTTTGGATAGCTTTAGATGTGTTGAATGTGATAAGATCTTCTCTACAATTTCGAACTTATATCGACACGTGAAATTGATTCATAATAAGGTAAGTATGATTAAACAGGTAAGATGTAATATTTGTCGTGCATAACTCATTTCTAAAAAGGCATTGGAGGATCACATTGATTTGGTACATAATATTGCAATTGAAAAGACGACTCATACATTTGACACTTTTGAAGATTTTCAAGTTATGGAAAGAAAGCATTGAAAAGCAAACTAGTTCCTTGTACGTGAAGAATACTGGAAGTAAATCCAAGAAAATGGGTGGAAAAATAACCTACTTTTACTGTCATCGCAATGGTTAATATAACGCAAGGGGGGGGGTGATAAAAGAAATATAAAAATAGTTGGTAGGAACAAGATTAATGGAAATTGCCCTTCAAAGATGAAAGTGTATGAAGACATTAAAAGCAAAATGGCTGTGGAATTCACAAAAACCCATGTAGGACATGGGATGGATGAAAATGGCTATTGAAGAAAAAGATATAGCGAGAAAACTAGAAAATAAAATCCCATTCGAAGCTATCTTGGATGAGATTAGAAATTCTCTGAATAAGAAACTGGACAGAATTCATTTAATAACCCGGCAAGATATGAAAAATATAGAATAAAAGAGGAATACAATATAAGCTCTGATGGTATTTTGGATTCAAATGATGTGGTGAGTGTAAACAAGTGGGGTTGAAGGCCTGAAAAACAGAAAAGATTCTCCAGTAGTTCGCTTCAAAGATCAGAACATTTTTGATGAAATTTTATACCTGGTATGAAAGAAGATTTTCTACTTGTAATTATGATTGCCTCGTATAAAGATATGTTAAGATTTTACGGAAATGATACTATATGCTTGGATTTTACGCATGTAATGGATGCATCTGGGTTTCATTTAGCTACATTATTAGTTTTGGATAAGAGAGGGATTTCCAGCAGCATTCATTTTAAGCAATTGACAAGATTTTGCAACCTTAACACTGCCGTTTGCAGCTATTAAGGAGCATACTTGTATTTTTCCAAGAGTTTTGATGACAGATGATATAGAATCTTTTTTTTAATGCATGGAAGATAGTTTTTGGCATTCCTGAAAAAGACTTGTGCACATAGCATGTAGATAGAAGTTGGAGACGTCGTATTTCCAGGTTAATAACGAAGAAGGAAACCCAAGTTGAAGCTTACAAGATTGCCCAAAGTCTTTTAGTAGAAACAGATAAGCAGCCTTCGATATAATGTTAAAAGAAGAACTGAAAATGTTTGACGAAAAAAAGGACATGAAAGAATTTAAAAGATATTTTGAGCAAACCTACAGTAAGTAAAGTGAAGTATGGGGGCATATTGTCACAGGAAGTGGTATGGAATAAATACCAATATGCTCATTGAAAGTATGCATAGGACGATAAAGTACGTGTATCTCCAAGAGAAAAAAGGCAAGTCACTTGATATAGTATTAATTAGTGTAATGAAATTTGTAAGAGATAGAGTACTTGATCGACTTATTTCTTTGGAGAAAGGTAAAGTATCTTCAAAAATAACTGAGCTGAGGAAAAGGCAAAAAGATGGCCAAAGTTTAACCAGCTTGTGTATTCATAATAATGAAAAGAATAGTTATTTAGCTCCACAAAAGGTAAGGACATATATATTGTTTAAAAAAATGTTACATGCTCTAACGAAAGTATTTTGCAATTATAATGCAGTTCAGTGGAATATGTGCAAACATATCCATTTTATTTGCAGCAAAAATTTGAATGAAATCAATACTACTATTCAAGAGGAAAGCAGTCTTTAGATTCACATATAACAGATGAAGAAATGATTATTCGTGAAGATCGGAAAGTTTTGGAAAAAGAAGCACATGTGGATAATTTGAGGGCCACATCTACATGGACAGAAATTTCAAAGGAAGAATTCCAGAAAAAATGCATGCTAATAATAAATAAAGCATCCCCTGAACAATATAACATTTTAAAGAAATATTGTCGATTCATTGCATTTATTACCTGAAGCTAATCAAGAAATTGTATCGAGAACTTTGAATTTGGAGCCACCAGATAAAAAGATATTATACAGAGATATGTTTCAAACAAAATAGAAGACTCCTCAGAAAATTTCAACACTACATTGAGAAAACTTACTCAAGAAGAATGTTAAAGTGTATCAATGAGTCTGGTTTTGACAGCAAAATCATTATAAAAATGAACTTTCGATTTTAACATTAATTTTGGACGGGACTTTTGGATTTAAAATGACTGGAAACAAAAAGAGTAGTTATTCTAATATTTATTTAAAATAATTTTAAAATTTGCAGGTATACACGTGAAATATATGTAATTTTTTATTGTAGGTGTTTTTTTTAGATCATAGTGCAATGCTGATTAACTAGAAGGCATTTAATAATTCCTAATAATTTATGCGTATGTGCAATACATGTATGGTCCTTTTTATTATAGGCAGTTTAAGGTCATTCCAATACAGAGTCAAGGAAGCATTTAAAAATTTTAAGTCTATATATTTAAATTCCTGGCAAGTATGTAATGTGCAATATATATGTTCCTTTTTATTGTAGGTTTTAGATTCACGTGCTGTGAAAACTCCAGATTAACAATGTATTTGTAATAGTTGATTTAAATAAAAAAAAAACGTTTGAATTTTTGCAAATGGGTAACTATAAAAATTGACCTGGTTATGAACATAAATTTAAAGTTTCAATAGTAATAATATTGAAACAACTTAAAGTAAAGATTTCTTAACTGAATAAATTCCTATCTTATCTGCAATCACTTCCCCATTAAAATAGTTGTTATAATAAATTCAGTCATGTTTAATTCTAAATATTGCAAGTGATTTACAAACAAAAACTTATATTTTTTCAGAAGTTGATTTTGTTCCCTATCCTAAAAATACCTTTTTGTAAAGGTTCTACTGTATTCACACACACTTCTCTGTGGCTGCTACCTTGATGCGGTAGAGAAGGTTAAATATCATTTGAACTTTCAAATGGTGTAACTGAAAGCAGACTTAAACTAAATTGTTCCTAATAAAATTTCAGTTTATGAAAACTATATATATATAATTTAAATACACATTCTGTATTTTAATATATTGCTAGAAAGAATAGATTTTTTTTTTTAAACTTACATACACGTATAATTCAAATATTTTACGTATGGTCTGCCAAAAATGGAACTTTAAATAAAATTTCTATAGTTATAAGTATTTTTGTTTTTTTAGTCTCAAACTACTTGATCATTATTAAAAAAGTCTTGAGTTTAGCCTCTTTCTGAAATTATGTAAATATGTCATAATACGAGTCCTACCACAAAATGTAAACATGGTTGAATAGTTGTGGGAGTTTCTGTTTCCCGCAGGTAAACCTAAAATGTAAACATGACATTAGGAGTAGAGTAAGTCATATCTCAAAAAGTTTAATGAATGTTGTGGTTTACACTCTTCTAAATCTATATCCCATAAAAGCAAGAACTGAGTCAAAAGAATGCATGTAAATAAAAATAATTTTGAATAAAACTACAGTTACCAAAAGCTCTCTTCAAACCTAGTTTATACACAAAATGTTTCCATCAACCACTGATTGTTTATATATATATATATATATATATATATATATATATATATATATATATATATATAACGCATTTGTTGTCTGTTCTCTCATAACTCAAGATCAAGACAACCAAATAACGAGAAATTTAGTACACGTGCACAAAATTACACGAGGAAAATTCTTAAATAGTTATGGCATTCCTAATTCTTTCCCAATTTTTTAAAATTTAATTTTTAAGTGATTTTCCTGTGTTATGACGTCATATCATGTCACGTTTCTCAGTAAATGGACAATTTATACTTTACATGCAGTTTTTCAAGATTATTACATATTTTTACTGCAGCTATGTTAATCGGTTGGAATATTTATTCAATTTTTCTATTCTTTGATATTTAATTAGGTTTATTTTTCGAATAAATCATTTTTTTAAGGATTCAACTAAAATTTTGTTTTGTTGTTTTGGCAACATTTAGGTATTATGGCGGGATGTTTATGCGTGTGATTTTGCTTAAAAATTAGAACTTACAATTTTAGTATTTTTTCGGAAAATTTATTTATTTCTTTAGAATGCGAAGGTTATAATTTTGACAAACTAAAACTTCTTATTGATAATGGTATTTCAGTTCTTATTACTGTGATTAACATAAGTGTAGTATTTCCGTTTTCGTTATCTGTTTTAGATAGTATGAAATTAATAATATTTTGCAATTTTATGTGTCTTTATTTTAACCTTTAAGGGTATACAATTGGCTTCAGTGTATAAAATTGCCTTGCAGAAAATCAAACTTGGGTAATTATATGCCCAAGAGAAAGCAGTGTTGGTAGTAATTACATATCAAACTGGAATAGGCATCAGAGAATGAGCAAAACAGACAAATGGCTTAAATACCTGTTGAGGAAGCAGGTAGTCGTAAGATAAATTATTTTTGGTACTTATGTACTATCCTAACAATTTCAACGTTCAAAATAACCTGCCAAGTTGGAAACCCCGATTTCGCATGTCATATATTTGCTGAATTGTGAGTGATGGGCTTCGTTTCAGATGTCACCAATAGGTTGCGGTTATATGCAAGTACCATATTTTTCAAATTATGCTTTTGCATTAATAGAGTTAGTTCAGTTCTTTTTATATCATTTAATATTAGTACTGTACTTAATTATTCAATTTATTTTTATGCTCGGGATATGTATTCTTTGGATAATTTTTTATTTAGTATTTACGCATTGCAAAATCGCCTCTGTTGAAGACAACTCGCCACTTTGGCAATCCCAACTTTGTATGCGTTGAATTGGCAATCATGTGCTTCCTTTTGTATAATGTCACTAATAGGTTGCGATAATGCGTAAGTACCTGTAATTCTGTACATTACTATAACATTAGACTGGCCGCAACAAACCAATTTGGCGTGATTTTAAAATCATGCCAAAAATGAGTAACCTACCAATGGGAAATTAATATTATGAGTATTATCTTAGCCTGTTTTATCTTTCCCTCCAGTAATCCTGAATTAATTCAATATATAATTTTTATTTTTCTTATATTTTAGTACTTACATTTTTTTTGGTGATTAAGTACTGCAAATATTTTTTACATTGCGATGTCTTTGGCAAAATTAATCAGTAGTATTTTTCTCAAATATGTTCTTTTATCTGTTTTTGACAATTTTTAAAATTTTGTTTGATGTCTGTCTGAAATGGAAATAGCAAAATAAATATTTTACAATATATATATATATATATATTGTGTTTGTACAAAAAATGTTTATACTGATTTATTTAAAATATTGAGCCTTCTTTTATTTTTGATGTCTTTTTAAGATTTAATTTTATTTTATAACTAGCTATACCCAGCTAAATTTTGCTGTGGCTCAGTCAGCTTTAAAAGACTGGTACACCATAAAATATGCCATGAAGCTTACAAAAGTAATACCAAAGAATTCAAACAAATCTACATCTATATCTATATATTCATATAAGACTCATTTGTTTGTCTGTCTGTTTCATTATAACTCAAGATCCAGACAACCAAATAACGTGAAATTTGGTACACATTCACAAAATTACAATAGGAAGGTTCTTAAACAGGTTTCGTTCTATCCCAACCTCACTCTGTCCTCCTCCAGCCAAAAAGAGTACTCCATGTGCATGTTCTGAGCCATGGGTTCATTTTAGAAAAAACTTTACTAAACAAAAGCGGTAAGTAATTTGCAATACTGCTTTGTTATATTTACTTTACTGCAAGCAAATACTGTAACAAATATCACATTACTTACTACATTCCATTCCTTCATTCATAAGAATGCATTGTCTGTATTGGCTACAGTCATGCCTCTGAGAAAAAGGGGGAGAGTATAGACGCAGACACCATGCTTTTCTCATGGACAGTTGTATGTGGCCTGCTCTAGAGTGGGCAGACAGGAAATTATTTTTGTACACACTCCAAATAGAACTGCCAAAAATGTTGTCCATCACATTGCTTTAAGATAAATGTACCCTTTTATTGCATGCAAATAAACATTTATGTAAGCTTCTACAGAAAACCTTATTTTAAACCCGGGCAAAGCCGGGTACTTGCAGCTAGTATATATATAAGATGCATTTGTTGTCTGTTTGTCTGTTCCCTCATAACTCAAGATCAAGACAACCAAATAACGAGAAATTTGGTACACGTGCACAAAATTACACGAGGAAGGTTCTTAAATAGGTTTGGCGTTCCTAATTCTTTCCCAATTTTTTAAAATTTAATTTTTAAGTGATTTTCCTGTGTTATGACGTCATATCATGTCACGTTTCTCAGTAAGTGGACAATTTATACTTTACATGCAGTTTTTCAAGATTATTACATATTTTTACTGCAGCTATGTTAATCGGTTGGAATATTTATTCAATTTTTCTATTCTTTGATATTTAATAAGGTTTATTTTTCGAATAAATCATTTTTTAAGGATTCAACTAAAATTTTGTTTTGTTGTTTGGCAACATTTAGGTATTATGGCAGGATGTTTATGTATGTGATTTTGCTTAAAAATTAGAACTTACAATTTTAGTATTTTTCGGAAAATTTATTTATTTCTTTAGAATGCGAAGGTTATAATTTTGACAAACTAAAACTTCTTATTGATAATGGTATTTCAGTTCTTATTACTGTGATTAACATAAGTGTAGTATTTCCGTTTTCGTTATCTGTTTTAGATAGCATGAAATTAATAATATTTTGCAATTTTATGTGTCTTTATTTTAACCTTTAAGGGTATACTATTGGCTTCAGTGTATAAAATTGCCTTGCAGAAAATCAAACTTGGGTAATTATACTGCCCAAGAGAAAGCAGTGTTGGTAGTAATTACATATCAAACTGGAATAGTTATCAGAGAATGAGCAAAACAGACAAATGGCTTAAATACCTGTTGAGGAAGTAGGTAGTCGTAAGATAAATTATTTTTGGTACTTATGTACTATCCTAACAATCGCCAACGTTCAAAATAACTTGCCAAGTTGGCAACCCTGATTTTGCATGTCATATATGTGGGAGACAACAAGGGGTCCAAGACGTTTGTCTTTCTTTCAACAGTTCCAACCTCTACACAGGCGGAACGAAGTTTTCGAAAAATGGCGGCGCGTCTCCTCCACGGACGGCTTTTGTTCACGTTCCAAACTTTGATCAAAATCGAAATTTTTTTCAATCTCGGCCTCTACACAGGCGGAGTATTCATGCTGAGTTCAAACCTCTACACAGGTTGAACGAAGTTTCCAAAAAATGGCGGAGCGTCTCCTTCACGGACGCTTTTGTTCATTGTCCAGACTTTGGTTTAAAATCGAAATTTTTTCGATCCTGGCCGAGCCCCCATAATTTGTGGGAGACAACAAGGGGTCCAAGACGTTTGTCTTTCTTCACATTTTATTTTAAGATTAAACAAATTAATTAAAAAGGTAGCTATTCTAACAGATAAGTTTGACGATGATATGCAGAAGGTAACGCCTGCTCGCGCACCTCTCTCGTTCTCCTTGCTCCTCTTTTCAAAGTTTTGGTTCTACTTTCACTAGTTCAAAAGTTTCCACAGTTTCAGTTCTCATAGTTTCAGTTTTTGTTTCACTTAGCTGCGCCTGCGCGCGAAGACTGCTTGGCTTTGGCTGCATGCCACATATATTTGCTGAATTGTGAGTGATGTCCTTGCTTCGTTTCAGATGTCGCCAATAGGTTGCGGTTATATGTAAGTACCATATTTTTTCAAATTATGCTTTTGCATTAATCGAGTTAGTTCAGTTCTTTTTTAGTCAGTTAATATTAGTATTGTACTTAATTATTCAATTTATTTTTATGCTCCGGTTATGTATTCTTTGCATAATTTTTTTATTTAGAATTTACGCATTGCACAATTGCCACTGTTCAAGACAACTCGCCACTTTCGCAATCTCAACTTTGTATGCGTTGAATTGGCAATCATATGCTTCATTTTGTATAATGTCACCAATAGGTTGCGATAATACATAAGTACCTTTAATTCTGTACATTACTATAACATTAGACGTGCCGCAACATACCAATTTGGCGTGATTTCAAAACCATGCCAAAAATGAGTATGTTGAGGAAGCAGGTAGTCGTAAGATAAATTATTTTTGTTACTTATTGTACTATCCTAACAATCGCCAACGTTCAAAATAACTTGCCAAGTTGGCAACCCTGATTTCGCATGTCATATATTTGCTGAATTGTGAGTGATGTGCTTTGTTTCAGATAATGTCGCCAATAGGTTGCGATTATATGTAATTACCATATTTTTTCAAATTATGCTTTTGCATTGATAGAGTTAGTTCAGTTCTTTTTATGTCATTTAATGTTAGTATTGTACTTAATTTTTCAATTTATTTTTACGCTCGGGATATATATATACTTCGGATAATTTTTTTATTTATTACTTACGTAGTATTGCACAGTCGCCAACGTTCAAGACAACTCGCCACTTTGGCAATCCCAACTTTGTATGCGTTGAATTGGCAAACATGTGCTTCATTTTGTATAATGCACCAATAGGTTGCGATAATACATAAGTACCTTTAATTCTGTACATTACTATAACATAAGACTGGCCACAACACCAATTTGGCGTGATTTTAAAATCATGCCAAAAATGAGTAGCCTACCAATATGAAACTATTATGAGTATTATCTTAGCCTGTTTTATCTTTCCCTCCTCTAATCCTTAATTAATTCAATATATAATTTTTGCTTTTTTATATTTTAGTACTTACATTTTTTTTTGGCGATTATGTACTGCAAATATTTTTTTACACATTGCGATGTCTTTGGCAACATTAATCAGTGGTATTTTCCTTAAATATGTTTTTTATCTGTTTTTGACAACTTTTAAAATTTTATTTGATGGTAGTTGGAAAGGCAAATAGCAAACTAAATATTTTACAGTATATATGTTATGTTTGTACGAAAATGTTTATACTGATTAATCAAAATATTGAGTCTTCTTTTATTTTTGATATCTTTTTTAGATTTAATTTTATGTTATAACTAGCTATACCTAGCTAAATGTTGCTGTGGCTCATAAAAAAGCTTTAAAAGACTGCTACACCATAAAATATGCCATGAAGCTTACAAAAGTAATACACAAGAATTCAAACAAATCTATATTCATATATACATATGACGCATTTGTTTGTCTGTCTGTTTCCTTATAACTCAAGATCCAGACAACCAAATAACGTGAAATTTGGTACACATTCACAAAATTACATGGGGAAGGTTCTTAAACAGGTTTCGTTCCATCCCAACCTCATTCTGGCCTCCTCCAGCCAAAAAGAGCTCTTCATGTGCATGTTCTGAGCCATGGGTTCATTTTAGAGAAAACTTTACTAAACCATAGCGGTAAGTAATTTGCAATACTTCTTTGTTATATTTACTTTACTGCAAGCAAATACTGCAACAAATATCACATTAGTTACTACATTCCATTCCTTCATTCATAGGAATGCATTGTCAGTTTTGGCTACAGTCATGCCTCTGAGAAAAAGGGGGAGAGTATAGACGCAGACACCATGCTTTTCTCATGGGCAGTTGTATGTCGCCTGCTCTAGAGTGGACTGACAGAAAATTATTTTTGTACACACTCCAAATGGAACTGCCAAAAATGTTGTCTATCACATTGCTTTAAGATAAATGTACCCTTTTATTGCATGCAAATAAACAGTTTTGTAAGCTTCTACAGAAAACCTTTTTTTTAAACCCGGGTACTTGCAGCTAGTATATATATATATATAGAAAAAAGTTATTTTTTACTTTTTTTAATAATATTTACTTGCATTGTAAAAGGGGAAAAAATGAAATAACTTATTAGAGAGAAGTCTAACATTTCAGATGTAAAAAAATTACTGTTGCATTAGCATTTATCCTATTTTGTTGGTGACAATCACCTATAATTTCCAATTTTTAGAGTAATAAAAATAGAATCAATAAACTTAATATATTTTTCTCTTTTCAGGATATTAATTAATCTTCTGTAGTAATTTATTTTATATTGATCCTGCATTCATCTTTTTTTTAAGGGTCATTAATTCTCTCATGCGTTACTGATTAAAATAGTAATAGTACACACACAGATGAAAACAGTCTTAATCGTATCTGTAATTTAATAAATAGTATCTTTTTATAGAACCATTAATTTTTCATCAAACCTAATGATGTTAAATGATAATGAAAGTAAATTTCTGTCGTACCAAAATCTTGATCCTAGTTATAGTTAAATTTGGATAAAAAAATTATCAGAACCTTTATGTGCTGCAATTAATAATCTTTCACTTTTTGTGTACATGTGTGTTGCTCTTTTATCCTGATTTCCTCTATTTCATATTTACACCTTGGAAGTTCAGAAATCTGCCTTACATTTTCAAGTATATAGGGAATATTTAAATGAAAGGAGTGAAAAATACTGCAAGGTAATGCGTTTGATACATATATATATATATATATATATATAAAAAAATAAGTAATACTACTCAAATGTATATGTAAATATCTGGTTTAGAACTTTCAAATGAGAAAATGTGTTAGTTTTACTATTTACAAGATGAGTGTCACAATTTATAAAAGGTATGTTTGGAAAACTAGTGATAGAAGCCGAAAACTGTTATCTTGTACAACTTTATACCAAATTGAAAGGTTAGTATTTATATATGAGTAGCTGAATGTAATTTTTTTTGTACATTAGATATTAATTTAAATGTAAGAATGTATGTGAAAATATTTATTGTTACGTTACGTTGTTGGAAATTTCATACGAAATAAAAATATAGATTATATATATTCCCAATTTATTTTTTCATAGTACTCTTTTGATTTGTCTTTTATAAGAATTTTGTTTGATTGAAATACTAGCTGATGTTTTTTTATCAGTCTAAAAGTATTTATAATTTTAGTCTTTTAAAGAATATTTGTTAGTGATTATTCAATGTGCATCATTGCATTTATATAATTGTTTTAATTACTATTCATTTTAATTGTACTAATATTGTGTATGTTAATTATATATGTGTATATATAGTAATGAAATTTTATTTGAAATAAAAAGTTTCTTTTGTACATGAAATTTTTCATTTGATCAAATTAAATTACACAAATAATTGTAATTAATGCATTGGAATAACTTTTATGAATTATTCATGAAACTTTTTCAGGTTACTAAAGAGTGTTTTTTTTCCAGGTATAGAAGTTTAAGTTGTCATTACTTTCCAAGATAGGGACCGATTTAACAGCTGTCAAGTGATTTATTCTCAGTTTGGATTGGCAATTCATCATGAATAGGCTCACGCCTGAACAACGCTTTCAAATTGCATGTTCATCCTATTCAGTAAAACTGAAAATTTTATTTATAATAATAACTTTATTTTGCAACACTTTTTAAACTTTTATTATAATATAATAAAAGAATATTAAAATTGTGTTTTATCTTTATACATATACTTCCTACTAATTTGATTTCTTTTAAAACCTCATTTTTGTGTTAAACCAGTTACACAAATGATTAATATAAACCAAATATTTTTTTCCATTCTTTTTTTTAAATATGTGTTATTAGGTCAGATATTAGTACATACTAGTTATATTAAATTTCCATCAGGGAGAAATATTTTTTAAATTAGCACTGAATGAAATTGGGAAAAGTATACATGATTTTTAACTTGAAATAATTATTTTAGATACTATAATCTCAGTTACTTCTCATTATACTTTGGGAAGAAATAAGTCTAAACAATTTAATATCCTTAATTAATTTATTTGAAGACAATTTATCTCGTGAAATTCCAAAAATACTTTTACAAGTACTTAATCTTCTTAATTTCGTGTAAAAACGCAATTTTTTTTTTATAAAAAACATGTTTTATAAATACAACTCAAGAAAACAGACTGTACATATTACAATTTCAACTTAATGGGAGAAAAAAGAATTTCTCAAACATAATTTTATGTAAATTTTTAAAGATACATTATTAGAATCTTATGTAACCCACTTTCCTAGAGAAATATTCTTATTTCTTACATCTTCAATAAACACTTGAGATTAGTATTGAAGGAAGTTATATAAGAAAGAGACTGCAGATTACATTTTAAAACTGGATAACTTGCTTTATATACAGACTAATTGCTCTTTTGGGGAAAAAATCTTCTTTTTAACTTGTTTATTCATTTGTAGGCTAATAATTTACCTCCTAAAATTTCAAAAGAAATGCTTTAAAATAATAAACCATATTAATTCAACAAAAAAACTATATAAAAAAATCTGAATTTTATATCATAATTAAATCCTCTCCAAGAAAAAATATATATATAATCTACTCTAATTTCCTACTCACACTGAAAAATATGCATTTTTGAAAAGTAAATTTTCTGCAGGAATGCATAAGCATTAGAAGTTTTCAGTATCTACTCTCCAGCATTATTTTTTCTGTTATTTCATATTTATAAGAAAGATGAATGTTTTCAACTTTTTGCACTATGTTGAAAATAATGGATGTATTGCAAGCATTAGTACATTATATTGAAGCATTTGCATAGGATAATATTTTCTTTCATGAAAATACAAATGCAAGAAATTATTTTGAAGCTTTAGCTGCAACTTTGTGATGAAGCACTTTTTAACTAATAACTTTTAAAACCTTTTTTCTGTTATAGAAACTTCTGTGAAAAACATAAGTATTTATTTTTTGGAATGAATTTACACACACCTTTTTTTTTTGCTTATTTTGTTTGATAATGAAGAAATATTCCAAAAATGCATTAAATGTTTAAAAATTTTCTTTCGAAATCTCTCAATAGAACTAATACTATTTCAAACCACATAAATATAAAATTTAATTTAATCATCCTAAAAGTCACTTTGATACATTTAAGCTTTTTCAAAAACCAATAGAAACCTTGTTGCATTAAGAAATATAAAGTTTTATATCCTTTCCTCTCATATTCTAACATATTCGCATTGCTAACATCGCATTACTTCTCGGATTCTTCTTGCCGAAATCGTCCATTTTTCCCTATCGAAAAATCCCTATTCCCTTACGAATTTCTAGACCCCAACTCTTTATGCTGACGAAGGGAAGAAAGAAAACACATTGTGTAAGTTAACCATTACGAATGGTTTTTCTTGATGGTTATTGACATTTCAACATTGTGAACATAGTTTAATGGTTTATTTGTATATTAATTTTTAACTAATATAGTGGTGTTCATTTGAAAATTGCCCTTAAAGTTTAATTTTTTGTTCGTAGTCCTTTTTTCGGTCTTCATTGTTTCAAAAACATTTGATTCCTCATGCCGCCAAAAGATTTCAATTAGGAAGGCAGTAATTGATAACTCAATATACTAAAACATGTAGAATATTTACGTTATATAGCATGTTTTTTTCCTAATTAACTGATGATTGCAGTTAAGAAAAACTACATTTACATCTTTTGTTATTTTTGTAAGTCCATTTTAATGCATATTAAGGATTGTAACTTTTACTATACTTTCCATGGATTTCATTAATACAGATTTGAGAAATAAACTATCAATAAAATTATTATTTTATAAGAAATCAGTTTATAATGAATTTGTTGGTATTTATTTCATTAATAGCTATAATCTTGTTAAATACGATAAATTTGAGCGCGATGACTGTTAAAAAGATATTTCTTTTCTCCAAATAGAGAATTCTGTTTTGAATATAATTTTTACAGTATATGGTGGAGCCTGCATCTGTACTAGTACTCGGGAAATTATCTCTAACGTCTTTTTCAAACAACGATATTCACCGGTCAGGATTTCTTTTCTCGTTTGGAGCTTTAGAACCCGAACGTTGATCAAAATTTTGCTTCTATAACAAAATCCTAGACTAGGTAGAATTTAAAGCGGTGTACGTGGCGTTGTATGTCCGCCCGCATTAATATGAAAGCAGGCTTCCAAAGCAATGAAAGCTTGTCATTCTCTAGCGACACTTAGCGGAAATTATGGAGTGGTGCACGAAAAGTTATTTATGGCGGTGTTCCCCAACCTTTTTATCGCCACGGACCGGTCAACGTTTGTTAATTTTACCGCGGCCCGGTGAGAGGGAGGACATTGATTGTTTATATTTTATACCAAAGGTTCCCAATAAATTTGCTTTAAATAAACCCATCCTCACTATGGACCTCACCAGCAATGAAAATATTGAGCTAGCTATTAGCGAACTCAACCAAAATTTTTCCGAAGCTTTCGTTGAGGCTTCAAAACCAAAATTTAAAAATTCTCCCAAAATCCTCTCCCCTGAAATTAAACTCAAAATTCATCAACGAAATAGGCTACGGAAAATTTGGCAAGAACCAGGTTTCCTAGTATCTCTTCTGAATTCCGTTGCCTCAGTCGTGAGATAGCAAAGGATATTAAACAACACTCCCGCACACAGTGGGAAAAGCACATTGAGGCGCTATTGCCTATTGACAACACTCTTTGGAGGAAGTCCTTACGTAAGCCTTTCATTCCACCCCCTGCAGGAGGCCCTAGGCAGAATGAAGTAATGCAGTCATTTACCGTGACCTAAAAGTTTCTATGATAAATTATCTAGTATTCCCAATGAATTAATTTGTAATCAACCTGCTTTCGATCCAGCAGTGTCTTCTTCGCGAAAGCGTCCTAGAGCGCTTCTTGATCAGCATTTTGTAAATTTCCCCCCAAACCAAAAGGCTTAAGGCCTAAATTTACCTAAAAATGCATTGGGAACTTAATTTTAATTCTGCATAATTTCACTTAATCAAGTAAATAGCGCCGAGAGTTGCGGACTAAAGGTATTTTCTGAAGCGGTTTCGCCGCGGTCCGTATTCGAGAGAATGACCTCTTGGATTCAATTTTGCGGCTGTTTTCGCTTCTGCTTTCCTTTCCGGCCACCAGATGGTGGCACGGTTCTTTCTATCTAGTACTACATTTAAATTTTGTTTCACACCCAGCAATCACTAAATCAATTGTTCTTGGAACATCAGCTATATTTTTTTTAAAAGCTGGGTATTCTTTGTTTCCTTTTTACCATGTTTTTATCACGTATCTGACTTCATTGCGTTCATAAGCTCTTATACCGCGATCTGTCTTTCAGCGTGCTTATTTTTTGGCCTCCCCCCTTTTTATTACATGCAATAGTGCAAGTTGGTTTATTTTAAATTATATTCATAATTGATATTTTTTCCCTTTCCTGTTCTGTGAACGAAACGAAAATTAGATGAAACGGGCGACAGCGTAAAGAAACGCTTTTACCCAGAATCCCAGAGAAAGGGTGAAAAAGAAAAACCAGTATCAGAAATTGCCCCCGCCGGGGGCAATAGGAAATGCAACCCAACGGAACGAAACCGTTACAGTGACGTCACGAAGTGGCATGTAAGTTACGGAGTTCCTGTCCCTATATGGGGGCGTACCTCATCAGAATTGAAAAAATTAGAGCCGAATTAGTGGGGTGACATAAAGTAAAAGAGAAAAATTTATAAGATGGATGATATAATTAAGATGGGCAGAACAATTCTGCTGAAAAACAGTGGCGGACGAAGTCCGCTCACCGAAGGAAGAAATGCCCTGCTTGCTGCGTTTTGATTGGTCGAAGACAATCGACGCAGAAAGTGGGCGTGGAAATGGATTGGGTCGATCCGAAAATAAACGACCCGAAACAAGGACGTCAACAAGGAAACAGTGACGTCACGAGGCGATGACTGAAAGAGCGCAGGAAGGAATCTGGCGCGAGGCCAATTACTTGTACACTGAAGAACCGAGAGGGGAAAAATCGACGAACAGTTTCCATTGAAAAAAGCAAAGGCGTTTGAATGTTGTATACTGTAGAAATTAAGTATTTGTGTTGTGTTCTCGGCGGTTTTAAGGGCAAAATCCACTTAGTAGTTTTGTATGCGAAATTTAATTTAGTGTGCGGATACGTAAAGAGTGTTTGTGCTCTAATAATTGAATTTTCGGGATTTTGGATGGAAGTGAAGGTATTCCTAGAGAGAGAGAAATTCTAGTGATGTAGTTATCGATCGGCTCCATATGTAGGTCGTGGTGTATTACGTCATTTCTAACGTACCATGGCGCGTTAGTAATGATGCGTAAGATTTTGTTTTGAATGACTTGAATGCGTTTTCTATGGGTCGGTGCCGCGGGAGCCCACACGGAACTGCCGTACGTCAAAATTGGGCGCAGAATTTGCTTGTATAAAATGACTTTATTTTCTAAGGATAGAGGAGAGCTTCTCCCAATAAGAGAGATAACTGACGCTATTCTACCCCAGAATTTATCTGAGATAGTCAATATGTTTCTTGAATGTTAAACGACTATCTATATGTAAGCCCAAGTAACGAACAACAGGGACCCATTGAATGTTGTTTTCAAATAGTGTGAGTTTGATTCGGGGGTCAATGACGCCCCATTTTCTGAACACAATGGCTTGTGATTTTTCCACATTAATATCTATTCTCCAATCTGTTAACCAATTCTCAAGTGTGTCGAGATAGTTTTGCATAGCTTTAATAGTGTAGTTGAGATGGACACCCTGGGTGAGCGCCGCTGAGTCGTCTGCGAATAAACAAATACTGACGGTGGGGTGTTCTGGAAAGTCGTGAGTGAAAATCTTTTATAAGTACGGGGATAGAACCGAACCTTGTGGGGTTCCACTGCGACAAAAACCCGTTTCAGAAAATGTGTTATTTACACGAACCCGAAAGGTTCTGTTGTGTAAATAATTGTATATAATTTTGATTAAATATGCAGGGAATTTGAGTTTAATCATTTGTATGTGAGGCCATCATGCCGCATCTTGTCGAATGCCCTTTTGACATCCAAAAAGACATTAACAGTGTATAGTTTGCTAGCGAAGCCTTCATTTATAATATTGGTAACTCGTATTAATTGATGTGACGTAGAATGGCCCTCCCGGAAACCGCATTGTTCTGGGGGAATGCAATCTATGGCTTTGCAGTGGTCTTTAATTCTGTTTAAGATAATTCTTTCAAAAATCTTAGCAGTGCAATTGAGTAAACTCATAGGCCTAAATCCCTGTGTGAATTTATGATTTTGACCGATTTTCGGCAACATGACAACGTTTGCTATTTTCCACTGTGTAGGAAAGTGACAATTAATGTGAGGCATCTGTTGTAAATTTTTGTTAAGTGTGTAATAGCATTAATAGGAAGGTATTTAAAAGCAATGTTTGGAATTTGGTCTGGGCAGGGAGACTTCCTATTTGGTAATTTTTTAATGATGCCTCTGACTTCTAAGGGAGAAGTGAGGGGAGGAGTATGTGTATTGAAGTTGTCAAAATAGTCATTCACTAAGCTTTCAACTTCTTCAATTTTTTCGTCACTGTAAGGTTCTGCATTTTCCTGAAAAGTGACTTCAAGTGTGTCTTTAAAAGCCTCCGCTTTTTCGAAATCAGAGTACGCCATACCACTCGGACCATGGAGAGGTGGTATGACCGTATGTTTTTTAGTGGTTCTCTTATGCAACTGATACAGAGAATTGTCTTCGTTATTTAACGTGGAAAGAAAATTTTTCCGGGTCCTTTTTTTGTGTTCGTTGATTTCTATCCTAATCTGTCTAATGAGAGCATTCACTTCCCTTTTATAAGGGGGGTATCTAGTGTAACACCAGAGTTTACGGAATCTGTTTTTAGCTTTAATGAGCTCTCTTATGTTGATAGGAAGGCGGAGGTGTCTAAATTACTCTAGGGGAAGTGGAAGTATTTATAGCATCCGTGACAATATTGCTAAAATTTTGAACGGCCTGGTCCTAACTATCTATCGTCGGATTACCTGGCATGTTGTAGAAAAGAATTTCTTAAAATTTAATCCAGTTTGTAGTTTTAAGTGTTTGAAGTAAAGGTGGTAAATAAACATTAGAGACGAAATCAAAAATAAGTGGATTATGGTCACTGCTAAGTTCATTTATAGTAAAAACATTAGAGTGTGAGAAATTAGCTGCAAAGCCGATGTCAATAACAGTGTTTGGAGCATTGTGATTGAAATGTGTTGAGGTGTCTGGTGCGATAATATGAATAGCTGAGCTAACAGCCCAATTGCTAAGGATATTATCATTAGCATTGCTCCTCCCTGGGTTCCAACTCGGATGTTTAGCATTAAAGTCTCCAAAGAGAAAGGTTTTGTTATTGTGGCTGAGAATAGCATCAAGTTCCGTGACATTAATGGAGCCGTGTGGATGTTTATAGATACACGCCATAATGACTTTGGTGTTGTTGCCTAATTGAATGATAACAGTTGTATTTTCGAAAGTGTTAGAAGTACTAACAATGGCGTGGTGCTTGATTGAATTTTTGACAAAAACGGCAGTGCCCTCGCCTTTATGTGTGAGTCTATCACTTCTGTGACAAGTGTAATTTGGAATGCTAATTCGGTCCGGAGGACGAAGATGTGTTTCTTGGATCCCGATTAATTCGAGGTTATGAAAAATTATGCTTTCTTTTAGCTCATCTAAATTTTTTAATACCATTTGCATTCCAACTGTAAACCCTGAGAGTGTTACAATTAAACGCGCTGAATTTTAATTTTTGTTATTTTGTTGTAGGAAAGCTATCATAGTTCCCCACTGTGTCATCATTTGACTCATTTGTTGCATAATAGAATTGGCATCAAATGCGTTTGTTTTGTTACTGGTGTTCTGTGCCACTGACGAGGCATAAGTCTGTGGCTGTTGTTGCCGTGGTGTGGTTTTCTGGACGCGCGCCTTGGCTTTCTCCGACCAGATGTTGTTGTTAGGTTTATTTTGGGTTGTTTTCTGTTAACAGGGTTGCTGGGGCATCCTGAAAAATTTACCGGATGAGGTCCTCCGCAGTTTGCACATTTAGCTGGGGACTTGGCTGATTTTTTACATTCTGCGGTGAGATGGCGGCCGCTACATTTCAAACACTTAGGTGCTCTATTACAGAGACGGGAGTGATGATAAAACTCCTGACAGCGATAACACTGTGAAGGCATTGAAGAGCCCTTCAACGGTTCAATCACAACTCGGAAAAACCCAATGTTTGTGACATGAAAAATTTATTTGTTTTCTTGTGTACGTTTAAGGACTACCAAGAAAAGTGGCATGTTTGTATTAGTCTTTTTATTTCTAAGAATAGAGATGTGGTCGGGTTCAAACCCAAAACCTTTTAGTTCTGATGCTATTTCTTTTTGGTCGTAATCCTTTGGTAGCCCACGAACAACAGCCTTTAGCTGCTTATTGTCAGCCATCTCGAATGTATGAGACCTCATTTTTTTCCGTGCGAGATAGGATTGGAGCTTACGATGCTCAAGGTAGATTTTTGGGAAAACACGAAGTTTTCCATTCTCAAATCGCCCCTCGAGTGTTGATCCTATATGTTCGCTCAATGTGTTGAGCAATTCGGTTGTAAAGAGTGTTTTTTTCCAGGTATAGAAGTTTAAGTTGGCATTACCTTCCAAGATGGCGACCGATTTAACAGCTGTCAAGTGATTTATTCTCAGTTTGGTTTGGCAATTCATCACGAATAGACTCACGCCTGTACAAAGCTTTCAAATTGTGCAATTTTATTTCGAAAATAATGGTCGCGCGCGCGCGATTTTCATAAGCGAATTTTGTTTAGCGATGAAGCGCACTTCTGGTTGAATGGCTACGTCAACAAACAAAACTGCCGCATTTGGAGTGAAGCTAATCCACAAGTGTATGTCGAAACACCGTTACATCCAGAAAAACTGACTGTTTGGTGCGCTTTATGGGCTGGTGGATTCATTGGTCCGTACTTCTTCAAAAGCGATGAAGGCCACAACGTTACAGTCAATGGGGATCGGTATAGTTCCATGATTACTAACTTTTTCATTCCTGAATTGAACAATCATGATATCCAGGAGCTGTGGTTCTAACAAGATGGCGCAACATGTCACACAGCTCGTGCCACAATCGATTTATTGAAAGACACGTTTGGTGACCGCCTAATTTCACGTTTTGGGCCTGTGAATTGGCCTCCAAGATCTTGTGATTTAACACCGCTAGACTATTTTCTGTGGGGCTATGTAAAGTCATTGGTCTATGCGGATAAGCCACAAACGCTTGACCATTTGGAAGACAACATTCGCCGTGTTATTGCCGATATACGGCCACAAATGTTGGAAAAAGTCATCGAAAATTGGACGTCCAGATTGGACTACATCCGAGCCAGCTGTGGCAGTCATATGCCAGAAATCATATTTAAAATGTAATGCCACAAGATTATCTTTCGAATAAAAAAAATTCATGTCGATCGAATAATACATCGCTGTTTTATTGCAATTTAAAGTTTTATACCTCTAAAAAAAACACCCTTTATTTTTACTTGCATCAATGACGATGGAAGCAACTTTCTTTTTATGAGAGATGACGGGAAATCCTTCGTCCTCCGAGTCATCGAGGTTACCACTGCCTGAGGCAGAATCCCCCGTGCACGGGGTGGTATCCTTCGTGTTTTCTGTATCCGAATTGCTCAAATCGGAATCAGACTCCTCTCCCATCGACGTCAAGAGGTTTCCCTCATCAGCGGCGGGAGGAGGGGGGGTGTTGTGTTGCCGGAGCGATTGCTCTCAGTGGCGCGTTGTTTTTTCCCTGACGTGCCTGGTACAGGAGAAACCGTAGCGCGTTTCTTCCTAGACATCTTCGCTTTTGAAGGAGAGGGTGGAGTGAGGAACTTTTCTGCGTTTAGAGATTTAATATCCTCAATGTAATCTTTAAACTCGCGGTTTTGAAGTCTGATTGACTTTCGCGAAACTTTAAGTGCAACATACTGCATTTCGCTAATTAATCTGAGCTTTTGGATGTCTTCTAAATCTCCGTCTGACTTCCTTATTGTTTCTATTATATCTTCTAATGCGTCAATTAATAACTCGCATTCGGAGCATGTCGCGGTGTGACTAACTTTTCGTATGCCTTTGCAACATCGAAACAAAGAGGATCAAGTGAGAAAAGCGTACTTACCAATGAAGTCGCCACATCTGTCCTGGTATCGGACACTTCCATAGTAGATCCAAGTGTGAATTTCAAATAGATATTTCAAGACACGAGGTGCCGGCCTAGGCCTAGTGCACCGCGTGAGAGAAAAATTTCGGAAAAAATCAAAGAAAATGTAGGAAATAATCCTACAAAAAGGACTACGAATGTCCTCTCTACATGAACTAGGCCAAAACTTTACCTAAAATACATACACAAGCTCGATGGAGATGAATAAAAACAATCCGGGATGGGGTAAGTCCTTTAAAAAAGGGTCACAGTCTAGGGCAGAAACACTGCGTGTGGAGTCTACAAAGACAAGAAGCAGGAATGAACTGAATTTCCTGTTCTGTGGAGTCTTAGAATCTCATTTCCAAGATCTCCTTTTTCTCGGGATGCTCGACCATTCAAAACGTCCCAATTTGTTTTCCACGCCCACTTTCTACGCTGGCTGGTACTGTCCAACCAAATCGCAGGGCAGCTTTTTCTTCAGTGCGCGGACTGCGTCCGCCACTGTTTTTTTTGCATGTTATGTTCTGCCCGTTAAATATTCCTTCTTTATTTTTCTCTTCTCTTAATTTATGTCACCCCATCCATTATGATCTCATTTTTATTAATTCTGTTGAGGAGGTACGTCCCTCATTGGGGACAGGTACTCTGTAAATTGCATTCCACTTGCCATAGGTTCCCAAACATTTTTGTCTCATAGACAGACCACTTGCCATATTTTTCGGTTGGGGGTAGACCCCTGCTTAATTAATATTCAATTTTTGCAAATTTATAAACTTAAATGTATTTTTGACAGCTGGTACTACTACTTTAAAACAATTAAAAATCCAATTTTTAATTTGTAATGAAACAGAGTGTTTAAAATTTAATAAGCACATGTTAATTCATTAAAGTAAAAGTTAATTAAAAATAAAACTGTTAATAAAATAACTAAACAACAAACGAATGATTTTAATGGAAGGGATTAATCTGGCGTTTCAATAACTAAGTTACAACATTTGGTGTATGAATGCTGTCAGGTTTAACATTAAATCTGCTTTGTCAGTAGTGTCCTGTTTTTATTTATGTATTTAATTTTTTTTGGAAATTGGCAACCGCTCACGATATTCCATAATCCGGGACAAATAACAGGTTTGCTTTCTTAAAACCAAATTGCAGACATCCGTTTCTAATCATTAAGATCTTGTTTTGTTTTGTTACGTATATCCGAGGGTTCGAGGATTTTATGCAAAACAATCAGAAAGAAAAAATAATCAGTTCTTTAAGAGCGATGCGAATTTATTAGCGAAAATCCAATCCTTCAAATACAGGACTCAGCAGCAATATTCACAGGGTAAATATCCGAAGGTCTTCACACCTTCGACAGCAATCAAACACAAGAACAGTGTTTAAAAATACACGTACGTAAAGATTATTCACAAGCACAGCCGAGCTAGTCAAAACAATCCTCACTACTCGCTGGCTTAATCAAGATTCCTCTCCGTATTTGCGAGCATCGTTTTTATAGGCGCGATAGAAACTTCCAGAAATATAACCGCTCGTGTCATTGAACGTGACACTAGTGGAGAGATCTACTACTTTCTAGAAGATTCCAGAGGGTTCCGAACTCGCCAAATTGGCCGCCAACTTAGTCTCCAAAAATGATGCCAACTTGGTTCTACCGCCAAGATTTCGCCAAGTAGTCATTGAATCACCACTGTAACATAAGGGATCGGCATTGCTTGTGAATAGTACAATTTTAACATGAAATACATATAACATAGAGTAATATAAATGCATTAAACACTCAAATACAAATTAATTACACTATTTACACAAAATTCGTAACACTGCCCCCTCCTCAAAGACTGCACGTCCCGGGCAGTACAATCCTTGAGTAAGAGACATCGATTTACAGGTTAACTACTCACATAATAATCAGATATAAAGTAACAAATGTATTCCACAGCATATACAATACAAATAAATTAAAAGCATATTAAGAGATGTAAACATAAATTCCAAAATTAAAATAAAACTAAGGATTTAGAAAAGAGAGAAATAATTTACATTATTTACAAAATAATTAATGACCATGGTCTGGGACTTAAGGATCTTATTCATCTTGGCCAAGATATGTGGCTAGCCTATTGTAATGTATTACCTTCGGTTTTGAGTGTGGTGATTTCTGTATTCACACCATAACGCCATTCAGTCTTTTTAGGACTGTGTAAGGACCTTCCCAGTTTGTCTGCAGCTTTGGAGAGAGTCCTTTGCGGCGTTTCGGATTCCATAACCACACTTTGTCACCTTCATGGAAGTCGTGTCCGGTTGCTCTTGCGTCGTATCGGGTCTTCATCTTCTCGGAAGCCATGCCGATTCTTTCCCTAGCCAGATGATGCATTTCCTCCATCCGTTCCTGGAGTTTCTCGATATACTCCTCAGGCGCCAAGGGTGCATCTGGTGGCCGGCTGAACAGAAGATCTGCAGGCAGATGAAGATCACGTCCAAAGAGCATCTGTAATCTGGGGAATAGCCGGTGGTCTCGTGAACGGCACTCCTGTAGGTAAGCAGGAAAAAGGGCAATTTCTTGTCCCAGTCCTGTTGATTACTGGATACCAGGAGAGAGAGGCTGTTCAGGATGGTCCGATTGCACCTCTCTACCATGCCGTCAGACTAAGCATGCAAAGCTGTTGTCCTGGTTTTGTCGATAGCGAGTATTTCACACAGTCTCTTGCAAACTGCAGAATCGAAGTTTCTCCCTTGATCGGAGTGCAGTTGTAGAGGAACCCCGACTCGGGAGATCCAGTGCTGAACTAGAACCTCTGCAACGGTTGAGGCCTCTTGGTCGGGAAAAGAATAGGCTTCAGGCCCCTTAGTGAAGTAGTCCATGACAACCAATATGCAGTTGTTGCCATCTGATGATCTCGGAATTGGGCCTAGGATGTCAAATGCTATTCGTTCCAAAGGCGCTCCCACATTATACAGCTGCAGTCTTCCTCTAGTGCGTTTTCTGGGACCTTTGCGTGAAGCACAGGGATCACGTGTGCAACAGCACTTTTTCACGTCACTCCGCACATTATTCCAGTAGAAGCGCTCACGAACCTTTTGTAAGGTCTTCATAACACCAAAATGACCTCCAGTTGGACTGCCATGGAGTTCCTTAAGGACTGTTGAAACTCTTATCTTTGGGAGTGTTAATTGCCACCTGAATGTTTTTCCGTCGTCAGACTCCCATTTTCGATATAAAACACCATTTCTCAGATGGAAAGAGACCCAAAGAGCCCAGTAACGCTTCGTTGTAGAATGGATAGGGGCGATGTCTTGCCAGCTGGGTTTTTCGTCAGACGACTCTTTGAATTCTATGATTGGTTTTATTTCAGGATCAACCAGTTGATTTTTTCGGACGCTCTCATCACTCCACGTGTCCAATGCCGATGTTGATGGCGTTGTAACTTGGCGGACTATTGGAATTATTACGCCAAAGTTCTTTTTGATTCTCGAGCAGTATTTGCAACTCTCAGGACACGGTCTTCTCAAAAGGGCGTCTGCATTTCCATGTGCTGATCCTTTTCTGTGGCGACTTTCTACGCCATACTCCTGTAGTCTCTGTATCCACCTAGCTATTTGTCCTTCTGAATTTTTAAAATTCAGCAGCCAGGTCAATGAGGCATGATCTGTTCGCAGCAGAAACCTTCGACCGTAGAGGTAAGGATGGTGCTCCACAGCTTTTACGACAGCGAGCAGTTCCTTCCTAGTCACACAATAATTTCTTTCTGGTTTGGACAGACACTTGCTAAAATAGGCGATGACACGCTCCTGACCATCTATCTCTTGAGACAATACAGCCCCAATACTCTCATGACTTGCATCCGTATCCAGAATAAATTGTTTCCCAATTTCAGGATATGCCAGGATTGGAGCAAATGTTAGTACGTCCTTAAGCTTGTTAAAGGCGTTGTTACAATCAACCGTCCAAATGAATTTCTGTTTTGCCTCAGTCAGCTTATGGAGTGGTCTGGCAATCGTTGAGAAATTTTTCACGAATTTCCGGTAATACGTGCATAAGCCCAAGAAACTCCGGAGGTGGTGAACATCCGACAGGCAGTTCCAGTCTTTCACAGCCGAGACCTTATCCGGGTCTTTTCGTACACCTTCTGCCGAAATGATGTGTCCGAGGTAGGTAACTTCACGCCGGAATAGGTGGCACTTGGATGGACTTAATTTCAGATTAGCTTCTTTCAGCTTTTGTAGTACACGCCTGATATTTTTCAGATGTTCTTCGAAGGAGCGCCCCACGATGATATTGTCATCGAGATAAACTAGGCAGGCCTCGTACGAAAGTCCTCCAAGGACTGCTTCCATAAGGCGCTCGAAAGTTGCAGGTGCATTGCACAAGCCGAAATGCATAACCTTAAATTGCCACAGTCCTTGTCCCGTGGTGAAAACAGTTTTCTCTTTATCGTCAGGGTGGAGTTCTACCTGCCAATACCCGCTTTGAGATCTAGGGTAGAAAACCAGGTATTGCCGACAAGTGTGTCCAGCGTGTCATCTATCCTTGGCAGAGGATAGCTGTCCTTCTTGGTGACGTCATTCAACCGACGATAGTCCACACAGAATCTGGTTGAGCCATCTTTCTTCCTAACCAAGACGATTGGAGATACCCAAGGACTTGACGATGGCTCAATAACATCATTATTTTTCATGTCCTTAATGAGTTTTTGGACTTCCTCCTGTTTAGCGAATGGTAGTCATCGGGGGCTGCTTAATAGGAGGATGCTCCCCTGTATCTATTCAATGTTTCGTTAGTCTTGTTCTTCCAAAGTCCTCAGATGTTTTTGAAAATAGGCTCTGGAATTCTTTAATCAACCCTCCTGCAGCACATCTTTGTTTCTCGTCCAAGTCCTTGTTTTGTAGTAAATCCTTGACTAGATTCTCTGAAGAAAGGTCTTGGGTATTGCCCTTCCGGCCTACACAAGTGACAGGAGCATAAGCTGCTATTACCTCTCCTTCCTGGATAGTCCTTGTCCTATCACTGATGTTAGCAATTCTTTACTGGGATGACTGAATTCGAGAGGTCTACTACTGACGAGACTATCAGTACTCCTGCTTTTAAACTGCCTGGGTAAGGATAATGAATTAGGCCGAATCGGAATTTTCTATTTTCTGCTACTAAACCGAATATTATATATTCAGTTCTTGTCGATAATGAGAGTTTGGTTTTTGCTATAATTTTCTGGTTGGATTCAAATTGCGTTTGTAAGCCAAAAAGAGTGATGTCTTCAAATTTTGAATACATATTGCTATTTTTAAAGTCCAATTTGAAGTTATTGTTCTTCAGAAAATCCAGTCCAAGAATACAGGGTTCGGTGATATCTGCTATATATGCCGTATGGTGATAGTCAATGTTTCCAAACCTTAGAGTGACGTTAGCTTTCCCATGAACATGAATCTCGTCGCCCGTCACTGTTTGCAAGGAAATGCAGGGCGGCGTCCAGATAATACTAACTTGTGAATTTTGAGCCAAATCTTTTCTAATTATAGACGCGTTGGCTCCAGTATCAACAACCACACGGCACGAGATGTTATTAATTTGTCCTATTACGTAAAGTCCCTTGTCGCCACCATTTACTGCAGTAATCTGGAGAATTCGGTAATGGGGCTTTTCATTATCTGGCAACCTCCGCCCCACTAGAGGGCCATATATTAGTTTTCCTGCTTGGAAGAAGAGACGGTGTTCTCATCCTTCCTTGATCGGGGACAGTTTCTTCTCAGGTGTCCAGTTACGCCGCCTCCCCAGCACTTGAAGTTGCGTTTCTCTTGGTTCTGACGTTGATCCTTAAAAGCTTGGAATTCATCTCTTAATTTCTCAATGTCACTTTTCCATGGAGATTCACAGTGAGCATCTAAGGTCCTCGGATAGATTGGCGATCTCGGCGACTAGCTTGAGTGGCGGCCTCCAGTTTCAGGGCAGATTTAAGATCTTGCACATCTGCCATTCTCACAGCCTTCTGTATTTCCCCATCTTTTAGGCCGTCCACGAAATACTGTAAGGAGATTGTTTCTCGCACAGTTGCTGGGTGGTCAGAGAAAGCCAAGTTGGCGAGCCTTTCTACTTCGGAGGCATATTCCTGCAAGCTTTCTCCGGTTTTCTGGAGTCTTGTTTTCATTTGCAGGCGTGCGTAGTCCTTGGAGTATTTTTGGCCGAACCGAAGATCCAGAGCATTATATAGGGAGTTCAAATTTAGTTGTTCTGTGTCGGGAAGAGTTTGCAGAATTTCGGCGGCTTCTCCTCTAAGAGATGCTGCTAGCTGACAAGCTTTGACCCCCTCAGTCCATCCATTGGTTTCCGAAATTATTGAAAATTGTGTTTTGTATACTTCCCAGTTGGTTTTTCCTTCATATGTAGACAGTTTTACTGAAACTGGTGAGGGAGTCAGAGGCAATGCAGAAGAAGGCACATGTACTGAAGAAACAGGGACAAACTTGCTTTCGTTCGTCGCATTTCCGGAAGCTTCTTTTCCACATCTTCTACCCTCTGTGACATAAGGTTAAAATTTCCAGCCAATTCTTCTCTGATCGTTTCTATTTTCTCCTCTACTTTCTTTTCTATTTTCTCTTCAAATACTACAATCTTTTCTTCAACTTTCAATGCTATTTTCTCTTCCACGCTATCGATTTTCTTTTCTAAAGTATTTCTCAGATCTTCTTGACCTTTCTCCATTCCCTCCTTTAACTCATTTTTAGTTTCTTCTTGTCTCTTCTGCATATCTTTCAGACCTTTCTGCACTTCTTGCCTAGTCTCTTTTGGGCCTTTCTAAATTCTGTCCTTTAACTCATTCTTAGTATCATCCAGACCTTTCTGCATTTCTTGCCTAGTCTCTTCTTGGCTCTTCTGCATATCTTCTTGGCCGCTATTCAAGATATTGATGCCTTCCAACAGAGCCTTCAGTTGTTCATCATCGCTCGTGTTATTGGCATAAAATCCCACGTCTGACACCAAACTGTTACGTAGATCCGAGGGTTCGAGGATTTTATGCAAAATCAATCACAAAGAAAAAATAATCAGTTCTTTAAGAGCGATGCGAATTTATTAGCGAAAATCCAATCCTTTAAATATAGGATTCAGCAGCAATATTCACAGGGTAAATATCCGAAGGTCTTCACACCTTCGACAGCAATCAAACACAAGAACAGTGTTTAAAAATACACGTACGTAAAGATTATTCACAAGCACAGCCGAGCTAGTCAAAACAATCCTCACTACTCGCTGGCTTAATCAAGATTCCTCTCCGTATCGGCGAGCATCGTTTTAATAGGCGCGATAGAAACTTCCAGAAATATAACCGCTCGTGTCATTGAACGTGACACTAGTGGAGAGATCTACTACTTTCTAGAAGATTCCAGAGGGTTCCAAACTCCCCAACATGGTCGCCAAATTGGCCGCCAACTTAGTCTCCAAAAATGATGCCAACTTGGCTCTACCACCAAGATTTCGCCAAGTTCTCATTGAATCGCCATTATAATATAAGGGGCGGCATTGTTTGTGAATAGTACAATTTTAACATGAAATACATATAACATAGAGCCATATAAATGCATTAAACACTCAAATACAAATTATTTACACTATTTACACAAAATTCGTAACAGTATTTTTTACGATCAGTTCCTGTTTTAATGTGACTTTTTTACCCTGTGTGACCATATGAATTTATTGCCTACTGTGGTATAACCATAGTCAAAGAATTCTCAAAACAGGTTTCAAAATCTGAATAAAAGGCATTTAAATGTTTAACGTTGTTTAAAACATCCTGACAGATTGTGTGTGACAAATTGTGAAAATTCGGGATATATATGTCCAGTAATATACCGCTTTAGCTTAATTCTGGAAAGAAAGGCTGAAATGGTTCTTGCTTTAATAAAATTTATGCTATCCCGTTGTGTAAGTACAAATTAACCTCATTAAATTTAGTAAATAAATCTGTTAAATAGTTAAAGTTTGGTTCTCCCGCTTGATTAAATTTTCTTTTGAAATTAAAGTCACAATCTATAGTTTAATTAGAGCCATTATCACAGACCCCCACTTACAACTCATGGACCCCCAAATTATTTTTTTGCTGACGTGGACCCCTTGCAGGTTGTCATAGACCCCTGGGGGTCTATATAGACCACTTTTTGTAAATCACTGTTTTAGACTGTTTTTATTTAATAATTTCAATTTAATTGTATTTAATCGTGACTTCAGAATAAAATATAGCTACTCCAAAAAACGAATATAAAGTGATTTAACAAGGAATATAAAGAAATTTTCATAAAAAGTAGCCCGAAACCAAGAAATATATATCACAGTAAATAACAGGGAAATAATTTAGTATTTCTTGTGCGGACCGGGAGTATTTGATCCACGGACCGGGGGCTGGGGATCTCTGATATATCGTCATAAAAAGAACATCAATAATAATATCATTCACAATTTCTACGATGGTGAACAACAAAACAGAAAATATGAACTTGATTTTTAACTAAGGCCGCAGATTCTAGATTGTTGATGTTTTGGTTCTGGGATGAGTGTCCACAGATATTTGTTGTTGTTCTTGGCGTGTCCATGATGTGCAGATTTGTAAAAAAAAAAAGAATCTTTAGATCGCTCCGAAAATATCGAAGACAACTTCAGCAACCTCAATAGCTTTATCAGAGAAGATCAAATCTTCTGGGTCTTCTGGGCTGATCTTGAAAAGCCTGGCTTGAATTGTTGGGCAACTGAGGATATGTTGTGGAAACAGTTGAACATTAGGGCAGTTTGGGCAATGATTTGTGTAGCTTCTTTGTCCATCAGTTAAGAATTTCATTCCTCTTACGTGTTCTGTTCTAAGTCTATATATATATATATATATAAGTGTAAGTCACAGATATTTGAATACAATAATTAAAAAGCTCAGTGTTGTGGCTGCGGTAATTTGATGCTGTAATCGAAGATACCAAAAGGAATACATAATAGAAGTATATACCCTGATTGCTCGAACTTTAAGAATAGTTTTAATTCTAAGAGAAAATTTTTGAACCGATAATTTCTTTAGGCGCGTTACGCAGAGTTAATTTTGAATTAAGCGTCAGGTTCGGCTGCGATTCCTTCAATTGGTTTTTCTCGGCTGCATTCTGCAATCGTACTCTCTTAGTTTTGTACTGAAAACTTTTTAGGGGCATTTTTTATGTAAAAATTCCATGCACTCATTTCCCTTCGAAGTGTAATTTTCTTTATTTGAATATTACTCTAATGCAGCCCATTTTCACTCAATTTCCACGAGTCAACGCGAGAAGAGGAACACAAGTGGAAATACACTGCTGGCCACCATAAATGCAACACCCTGAAGGAAGCATGCAAATAACATGAAATTTACAACATGCCTTAGTGGAGGTAAGATATGCAAATGATTAGAATTTTAGCGCAGACACACATCACGCGCGCCTGTGACGCCACCTCAAAGCGCTATTTAAGGCTTGGAGATTTCGACGATTTCAAGTTCAGAAATTGTGTTTTTCTTGTGGTGTTTTTTCAAAAAACGGTCAGTTATGTCTTGTAGAAAACAGCGATCAGCTTTTAATAAAGTATCCGAGTTCGACAGAAGAAGGATAGTGGCCTACCGAGATTGTGGATTATCTTTCAAGGAAAGCGGTAGTCGTGTTGGACAAAACCAAACAACTGTAATGCAGATATGTGACCGTTGGATGCAGGAGGGTATGACGGACCAACGTGGTCGATCGCATTTACCTCAGTGCACTACTTCATGTGAGGACAGTCAAATTGGGCGCATGACAGTGACGGATCGCTCAGTCACATCACGAACCATAGCACATCATATTGAGTCGGTAACGCATCATTCAGTGTCTGCACGTACAATTCGACGCCGTTTACAGCAGAGTGGTCTGTCCGCAAGACGTCCATGGCTTGGTCTACCTTTGACGCAGAACCACAGACGTCTCCACCGAATATGGTGCGATGAAAGAAGCACGTGGGTGTTGGAATGGAATGAAGTTGTCTTTACTGACGAGTCACGCATCTGTTTGCAACACCACGATCGTCGGATTCGAGTCAGGAGACACCGTGGAGAGAGGATGCTGAACAGCTGCGTTATGCACCGCCACACTGGTCTTGCACCGAGTATTATGGAATGGGGCGGTATTGGATATCACTCTCGGACTCCTCTAGTTCGCATTGCCGGTACTTGAAACAGACAGCGCTACATCTCCGAGGTGTTGGAGCCAGCTGTCCTTCCTTACCTTTAGCGCTTGGCCACAGCCATATTTCAACAGGATAATGCGCGACCACATGTGGCATGCATTGTCCAAAGGTTCTTCGTCAATCACCAGATTGAATTGCTTCCCTGGCCGGCTCGCTTTTCGGATCTTTTGCCGATAGAAAACATGTGGTCCATGGTTGCTCAACGATTGACCCAGATTACACCCCCAAGTGCCACACCAGATCAACTTTGGCAATATGTGGAAGCAGCGTGGTCTGCTGTACCCCAAGAACACATCCAAAGTCTCTTTGATTCAATGCTGAGGCGTGTGGCAGCGGTGATCTCCAACAATGGCGACTACACTGGCTACTGATTCTGGCAGGAACCATACTTCACAGAAGTCTATAAATTTAATCATTTTTGATATTTGGTCAACATGTTATCTACAAAATAAATTTTGTTGTGCTATCTCTTGTCTTTCTTGGCGTTGCTATTCCGGTGGCCAGCAGTGTAATTAAAAAAAAAGAATATTATGTATGTGATCGAAGATAAGAAGTAAGGAAGCATGGGATGTATTTTTTGATCAAGTAGAAGGTAAGCACAATAATGTGCCAAAGGAATTAAAATCCGAAATTTCAAAAAAGAAATGCAAGACAAGAAATTCAATATATATAAAGCAAAATAAATTTCTATTACAATAAAATTCCAATTCAGATATCTCTTAATATTAATTTTTTTTCTTTTTCATTTGCTGTGAAAAGATAGGGGGTGCTAAAATATTACTTTAAAATAAAAAAATGAAAAAAACTTGCAAATCACACAATTTAATAGATTTAAAATAGAAATCAATAACCAGGAAGTTATAACGTTTACGTTCATTAAAATTTTTTTATTTTATTATTTATTGTTATTCATTAAATTATTAGTTTGGCATGTATTTAATTTTTATTAAAACCGAAAGCACTCATCACATAGGGTGGCGGTTCTTAAACTGTGGCTCACGGAATCCTGGGGGTCCACAGCGCTTTTCAAGGGGATCAATGGAGTTTCTCATTAACGTTAAGACTTTTTCTTTCACAAATTCTGAAAAGCCTCGTGGAAAAGTTGAAGGAAGATCTATCCTAGTACAGCCCTTTAAGACCCGAATTATTTTTATCTTTAAATATTAAATTCTTCTGGTTATTAATACTATATTGACCCCAATCACATTGGAAAAATAGTAAAAAAATCCCCCTTCCCCCTGGAATGTAAACAGTACTCGTACGATCATGCGGGTTGGGCGTTATCTGTGAAAGAGGTCACCTATGAAATTCTACTTTTTAGCTCTAAGTTGATTGAAGAAACAATTTTAATTCAATTCAAATTGTTACAAATAAGGACATTATTGATGTATAATTAACTCTTTTATTAATTCATTGTTTATTTACTGCCAAAATCTTTTTTTACAAGTATTATAAATAACCATTGCATTTTTCACATGTTTTTCGAATAGCTTTCGAAGTTTTGAAATCTGCACTTGTGAGGCCTTGAAATGTCATCAATGGTCATGTCAACAATGGCTATGCATGTCAAGCCTTTTATCCTGGAATCGCCAGGATAAAAGCCATGACATGTATAGCAGGTGGATTACAACGCTCCAATCTTTTTGCGAGTAGCACCACAACACTGTTATCTTCATCATCAGTTAAAATACTTTTGTTGGTAGGTGGAGAGGTTGATAACGCTTCAACTATCTCTAACTTAAATTTTAAGTGATCCATTTTGATTTTTAGAGGAATTTTATTTGATATTGCATCTTGTTTGCACATAAACCAAGCATTTGCAACAGCTGAATCAATGTAATGAATGTCTTCAAGAGACTTTTATGGTAAAGAACGATTCAAAATTGTCTTTCCATTTCAAATATTCCCATGCGTTTCTTCATCACTCTCATCTCAACTTGATTCTTCTTCCAGTATACGCGATTCATATGTTTTGTTCCAAGCATTGTCATCATCCGAGAGATCACTATGTTCTGATCTAAGTTCAATCTGATTTATTCATCAATTGAAAATGTCTTCTGTGAGAATTCTTCTCCTTTTAGATACCTGAAAAAGTTGTTGGTTAAGAGTTAACACAGTATTCCATGAAAAATTGTAAAATGTATCAATTGTAAAATGTAAAATATATATATTTAAATATATATATATATTTAAATATATATATTTAAACCACACCATACCGACTACTACGGGAAAACCCAGATTTTTTTTGGGGGGGAGGGAGAGATATGGATGCAGGTATCTGTGGAGAGGATAAAAGTGCCATACTCCTCAGCAAATGTATGAAAAGAAAATTAATTGCAAAAAGAGTGAGAGAAAAAAAAGGAACTCATCCATGGCGACCTCCAAGAAAATTTGGTATTAATTAAAAACTATGTATTTCATTTTTATGTAGGCTTTCATCAAAATTATTAAAGCAGAAAAGAAAATTCGCATGGTGAGTACTTACCTTTACAGCTGCAGTGACTCAAGTAACACCCAACCCGCACAATCGTGCGGGTAACGAAATCCCGAGCCTTAGAAGCCACATTAATAGAGTATAGTTAATATTTTTTCTATCTTACAATTGTTTAAACGTTAATACAAAAATTTGGATCCGAGCAATTAGAAATATATTGATAATTACCTTTTTCCAACCGATAAAACGAAGACATGTTTTCGTTTTATTTGAAAACAAAGCTATATTTGCCAACTGAAAGTGAAACATGGAACACAACCATTGTCTGTTGATAAAAAGTAACACTTTACACTTTCTGCAAACCGGCTCAATCGGTAGATTCGGGATTTTCTTGCATACGACTATTCCAGAAGCAAAAACGTATAATAATATCTAACCCGCACGATCGTCCGGGTTGGGTCTTAAAGGGTTATATCACTAAAATGCTCTTAATGAAATAACTCCACTATGGAACATGTATATCTGGTGTTCAAAATCTTAGGGGGGAGGGTCGCGATGTCAGTCAGATATTTAAAGGGTCGACCGTGATCGAAAGTTAAGAACCAATGGCATAGGTGGCGAACCTTTTTGGATCAACGTGCCATTTTTTTTTAAAAAAAAGTGTTTAATGGGGTATAGACGTGAGTAGATAAGAAAAGCCGATTCTGCTGTAAAGGCGGTGCAGGCAGTCGACGGCGGCACAGAGTTGAGTTGTTTCATTCCTGCTGCTGAGTTGAGTTGTTTTTCTCCTGTTGAGCTGAGTTGTTTCGTTCATACTGCCGAGTTGAGTTGTTTTTCTCCTGATGAGTTGAGTTGTTTTTCTCCTGGAATGGTTTTGATTTTCGAGTTGAGGGGGCGAGTTGAATTGTTTTCTCCTACAGCTAAGTTGAGTTGTTTTTAAAAAAATGTGCACAAAAAATGGAAGTATGGGAATGTTAAACGTGCTCATGGCGCCACATATATTGATTATAATATACACTAATTATAGATTTTAAAATGATTGAAGTAAATAACACTCAAATAAAAAAAATAATAATAAATCCAGATTCAAACTCACGGCCTCAGATCAAAATGTCTCCACAGGACAATAGTTTTTCAGTTACGTTAACCATTATCCTATGAAGGCATACAGACCTGAAGAAAACTTATGTTTATAATCTCATGGATTTAATTTTGCAGGCGAAGCAGATGGCGACGTGTTTTAAAATCATTTTCTAAATTAAAATGAAATAAAAAATATTTAATTTATATTATTTTAATAATTTGTAAATTTTAATTCAGTATAATGATTACATACACACACAGTAAAGATACAAAGTAAATTGATTATTCAGAAAAATGTGCCGTAGTATACTTGTCATCAGCGTGAACGGGTTACGATTTAACTTGTTTTAGCTTGTCTGATCTTGATTCTACAAGACGGCTTTTCCCGGCGAAGCAGATGGCGACGTGTTTTAAAATCATTTTCTTAATTAAAATGAAATAAAAAAATATTTAGTTTATATTATTTTAGTAATTTGTAAATTTTAATTCAATATAATGATTAAACACACACACAGTAAAGATACAAAGTAAATTGTTTATTCAGAAATCAATATCTTGTATTGCGTTTTACATTACAATCGTATATTTACATTACAGCAGAACAACAACTTGTAAAATTTATTTCAGTATAATAATTACACATGTACAGTAAAGATACAAAGTAAGTTGTTTATTTACAAATCAGCATTCCGTTTTACATTACAATCAATTATTTACACACATAAAAAATCACATTATTGGATTTTATGTCCTACAGCTCATTGAATAGGTCTAAATTCATCAACGACCAATGACCATGGGCAAGAGTAGTAAAGCCATCACCATTAATAAACCTTTTGTCATCTTTATATGACAGAGCAAGTTTGTTTTGCTTTATTGAATGTTATGAATGAAATTTGGATCTAATTAAGTTCATGTCAACATATTTTATTTTTTCATTAAAAAGACAGGTTTTGTAGTCTCAAATGTTATTTTATTTTTATAGTTTTTTTTAATTCCTTTTAACCGCTTTTCAATCTTATTGTTTGTTTTGTAGGCATACATTTTCGATTTTAATCCTACATATTCTGTCATAATATTTCCCTTATTTTCATCCTTCATTTTCTCGATGACTTTTTTGTTAACAAGAGGTAAATTATAAATGTTGTTTTCATCATAGTCTGAAGTATCATAAGTTAATATCATCTTTCATGTCACCCTATAAAAATCAGTTTTTATTTCATATATAAAAGAATCGGTGTCTGCATACATGAGCCTTACTTTTGAGTCATAACGGTGCTTCATGTACTCATAGTGAAAAGAATACATTAGAACTTTTGATACATCTAAAATTACCATTCCTACCTGTATTGGTTTGAAAAATTTGATTTGTGTTTTTTTTAGATGGACGGCCATTAAGTTTTCAGAAAATATTGTGCGTCGATTAAAATTTGATTTCGCTATTAACTTTCGAGTCTGCTCTTCTGTTGAACATAAACGTATATCTACTCTTCTTACATTTTCCATCGTTTTCCCGAAAATGCTATTATTCATTAGTTTGTAATAATCCTTTTAAAAGTCATTTACAGATTTGGTTCTTAATTTAGTATTATAATCTATGTAATTTTTAAGCCAAGAAGATTGAAAAAATTTTAAAACGTGATAAATTTTTTCCAAGACTAACCCTAATTTTAAATATAGCTTTAAATTAGAATAATGGAAAACATATTTTGTTTTTGGTTTCAAAGTAGTTAAAAGTCTAGGCTCTTTACAAATAGGGGGGCTTATTTTCAGGGGCAAGGGGAATGTCTGAATGTTTGTCATGCAAATCGGAAGGATATTAAAGATCTACTTCCAAGATGTAACGTACATCGGATTCATCTGATAAATTTAAAATATCCTGTTCAGTCAAATTGTTATCACTCCAAACAAAATCTTTTAAGGGTAGATATTTACTCATTGCATAACCGAACAAATTATTTGCGTCAAGATACATTAAATATTTTATCTCATCATCTGGGTTAAAATTAGACATATATCTGTTGTTAGCTATAGCATAACGATTGCAACACTGACTTATTCCTCCTCTTACACCCTTTTCTATAAAAAGAATCATGTCGTAATCTGTGAACAGCTCGATAGCTACTTTAGTATGTAATAACATAGCATCCCATGATAAAGCTGGGGTGGTAAAATACCAACAGGGGTCAAGTTTATAAGTTTGCATGCATATTTTCCGAAAGTTTTCAAAGAAATCTGTTAACAATAGAACATCTGTTTTTACATATAGCCTTAATGACATTTTATTGGAAGGTGAAGTGAAGGAAGATGTATTTGAGACAATATCTCATTTTAGAAGACACAAAGTTGCTTTTATGACTGACATCCAAAAGATGTACAGGCAAATATTAATATAAATCCAGATCAGCAGGATTTGCAACGCATTATATGGAAACATGGACTAGATGCAGAAATTTTAACGTACCGATTAAAGAATGTCACTTACGGGCTGTCCAACGCACCCTTCCTTGCCATAAGGACCCTGCAGCAGTTGGCGAAGGATGAAAAATCGAGATTTCCTTTAGCTTCTGAAACCCTGTTATATGATACCTACATGGATGATATTGTGAGCGGAGAATGGTTTAGATTCACAATTCGGTCCGATATCGCAATTAGTTAAAAAGATATTAATTAAAAACATTCAAAAAATACTACTCAACATTCACCTGCATTGTTGTAACAACGCTATTGTTATAAACACACACACACAAGTAATATAAAAAAAATTTTAAATCAATTCCTACTTAGATCAACCAAGGAAAAATTTATTTCAGCTACTTTTTATTAAATAGTTGCAATTAATATAAATATGTATATACATATGAAAGAATCACAACATTAAGTGGTAATTAATTTTTATTCACTATCATTAAAGTATCGTATTGTCATCCAAACCAATCGTGTATATAAAATTTCCTTTCAACTGAATGCTTTATTTAACACGTGAGAAAAAAACCTTTTCAAATTTCGACTAAGTCGCCAACGGGGCTGTATTTGTAATTTTTTAAATAATTAGTTATAATCAATTAATTTTTTTAATTATAATTAAATTATTGTATTGTCATCCAAAATAATCACGTACATTACATTTCAGCTCAATTGAGCGCTTTAAAATGTATTTTATTAACGATGGAAAATTTCACAAAGATAAATAAATAAATAAGCAAACAAAAAAATAAAATATGATAGAGATCGTGAGCTAATAGTAGGAATTGAAAAAGACGTAAGTTGGTGCCGAAAATAGATTTTAAGCCAAACTGACCAAACCCGGTCTTTATTGTTACGAAAATGCAATTAATATCTTTTCTATTCTTATTTAATTAATATCTTTTCAAATAATCTTTATATATTTAATTCTTCTGTGCGTGTGTATGTAACTGAACTCCTCCTAAACGGCTGGACCGATTTTGATGAAAGTTTTTGTCTGTTCCAGTGGACTCGAGAATGGTTTAGAATTATAATTCGGTTTAGAAATATTTATTTAATTAATTTTTTATTTTTAAATTATTGATCTTGGAATGCTTTACGTTGGATCCGGCAGACTGCGCTAAGATCGCAGTATCGAATATTCAAAAATCTTCATGTGACGTCATGATCACGTAATGGGAGAGCACGTGAATATGTTTTGGTTTGATTCCCGTTTAACTCTAACCTAAAAGTTCTTTTGTGTACTATTTTGCTCTTGCTGTTTTACATTATAACTCGATTACAGTAAAAGATCAGATAATTGTATAGGAAAAAAATCTGTTTTTAATATCCCGGTAAAAAAATTCGAGTGTTTAGTTAACGTGATGAAGCGTAAGGATTTTAAACCATCTCCTCACTTATTATGCTCTGACCACTTTGAATAATCTTGTTTTCAATACCAAACATTTTTAGAAATCGTCGCCAGCTCCATTCCTATACTATTTTTGTGTTCACAAAAGAAACTTCTGCTAAAAGGAATTTGGATAGATATCTACAGGAATGTAAACATTTTTTGTTTATTTTAAATTAAATTATATAGAGAACATACATAAAAAGATAAAATATATTTAGTTAACTTAAATTTTAATTATTTTACTCATCTTCAGAGTAAACTTAAATTTTAATTATTTTACTCATCTTCAGAGTAGTTAATAGATATTTCTGTATTAAATTATCTAAAATAAACACACACACACACAAGAATCTGATATGCAACCCTACATGTCATATATTAAAACAAGTTTTTTTCTCTCTTTCTATATATAATGTATTATATATATATATATATATAGACAAATATGTATATATATAATGTATTATATATATAGAGAGAGACAAATATGTATTACTATATAGCTTTATTCTTTTGGGACACAAATTTCGAAAAACTTTCACTACAGAAATGGAAAAATATCTTAATTTACTACAGGTTCATTATTGTTTATACTTGAAGATAAATTAAAAACCATTTTCAAATATTACAAATGCAAAGAGGGACTGTAGGAGCCTTTGTAGGCTTGGGGTCCTCGTATCATTGATACACCTCTTTTTGTGGTACCTACGCCCCTGCTCTTAGAAATAATTGGCCCGACTATTTATAGTAAATTTTGGAAAAGTTGTGGCAACATTCGAAGAAAATTAAAATGGCTTTATGTGTCCCACAAACGCATCTTACCTATTAGCACTGACGTAGCTGACTCTGAGGTGGCAATGTACCAAAATTCCATCGGGACCCTTTTTTTAGGTATGGGAGCTTTGTTAGTGGGACTGAAGAGTTACACATGTTGGGGCCCTGTAGCTTGGAGGCTCCGTATCATTGACACGGCTGATACGGTGGTAGCTACGCCCCTGTCTATTAGCATAGATCATAGGTGGAGAACCCGTGACCGCATTCGGTCTCCATGAGTTTCGTGTGCGGCCTTCATTAAGGCCAGCACTTTTATAAATTAATATTTAATTATATAAATTACAACAGTTTGTAAATTAATGGAATAAAACAACGACACATGAATGCAAGTATGTTTCATTGACTTCTCGTGGTAATAACCAATTGTACATTTCAATTGTTAAAACGCCATCTAGTGCAACATGGCAAAACTACCAAACATGCCCATGTAGAGGAACACTAAAGGCTTAACGTTATAAAGTTTGATCCAAATATATATATATGCTCGAATTAATAAAAATACCAACAGTGAAATATAGAACGTTGTAACAATATTCATGAATTTAGTAAATTCATAGAAAAATAATAACCACACACATTGTGTGATGAATGTTATACCAAGTTTTTTCTCCTATGTAAATACAAAAATATTTTATTTTGTAACTTTTTATGTTCAATTATAAATATAAATAAGGATTTAATTTTTTTAATAATATTTCTATATAATCAACAAAATTGTTAAATCTGTATAAAAACGATAATTTCATAAAAGTCGCATTTATAGGTACATCAACCTTTGCGGTCTCCTTTATTACTACATAATTTATATGCGGCCTCTAATGGTAAGAAGGTTCCCCACCTCTTGCATAGATGTTTGACTTAATCACCTTTCTTTGAAAAATACGTCGAACTCACCATCGTCTTTTGTCCTCTCTTTTCAATGCTAGCAAAATTGCAAAGTATATTATTTTCTTGCGCTCCATCCTTATACGTGTTGTATCCTCGCTGCTACTAGGTATTCATACGTAGTGATTTAACTTTTATATTTTATTAGGTCGGGATGAAATAACTCAGTCACTACTCACAATCATTCTTCCACAATCTTCATTACAAATATAAGAGGACTTTATTATACACTTTTAAATATGATACTGTTATTAAACGTTAATTAAAGTACTCAGTAATAATGTAAACTCGCAACAAAAGCCGTACACCTTCGTTCACTGACTGTCACACTCTCAAGTTTGTGGGCGTAAACACCACTACACTCTTACATTTCCACGTTTTTACAGCGCCCTTTATAGTTTGCCCAACATCATAGACTCTCACGATATGGGATTGAGGACTGTTTTACAGTCCAGACGCCCAAAAGTAAACGCCTATTCAACCTAGTCAGAATGAACCCAGTGTGAATTTCAACTATCTTCAGCGTTACCTAATGAGCAGAAATTTAACGCGTGAACTATAAAAAGCTTTGGTGTGAATCAAACAGCGAAAAAAAAAACCCTCCATTCTACTTTGCGAGCGAAAAGTGATCGCCTTGTTTAGAGTGAGCCTTTAGAATTATTTCAGAAGTACAGTAACTTATGAGCAGTTAGCTTCGTTCCTTAGAATTAGTACATCTCAATTCAAACCTCAATATAAGGAACTTTAAAAACGAAATCGCAATTTCATTAACATATTTAAATTGTAATACTCGTATATCGTTTTAAAAATATTTATCATGACCCTCGACCGAAAAAGTTGCCCATTCCTGCCTTAAAAACAAGTTTAAGAATGGCTAATGAATCCCATGGGCTTGTCATTTAAAAAAAATTATATATATAAGCAAACTTTTTGATACTTATCTTGAAAATTTGTACGGTTTATAATTAAAGCCTTATCGTAACTTTAGTGTCAAAACACTTCATTGAATTCAATATATTGTTATCGTTTGAAAGGAGGCGCGATGAAAATTATAATTGAAAACTGGGTCGCAAATAATGTAGGTTTGAAAAGAACTGCATTATTTCAAACAAAATCGAGAGTCGAAATTTAATAATCCCAAACACAACCTAAATATTTCCCGTTCATTATCTTCTGCACATTTGTATTTCGTACAGCTGAATTGCAGCTGTGTATTAATCATGGAAAATAACATGCCGTTCTTCAGGTATTTATATAATAATTTAAATACTAAAAGTTTTGTTTTAAAAAGTGGTATTTTTAAATATTTCACACACATACAATATGAATTTATTTATATGTATATATGTATTCATTTGACAGTCAATCTTCAAACACTTGATTCTTTGCCATTTTACAGATTTCTTTGTTTTGGTAGATTAGAAAAAAGAGTTGTCGATCAGTAAATGAAGTTTCAATGCAGTAACAGAATATGTGATAATTTGATGATAAATGTAATCTGTTCACTTGTTGTGAAGTTGATGTTTGATTTTACGAAACCTCTATATTCACCTTTAGAAAGCAGGCTTTTGAGGTGTATTTTGAGGATTGCGCTACGAGGAGTCTGATAAGTAGTTATTTACACTGTTTATGAATATTATATTATGCATGCTTTAAATTATTTCCAAAATATTGTTAGTTACGAGAATATGACATTTCAATAGCTATCGCTGATCACAAAAACATCCTATCTGGTACCATTGTGATGAGTCAAGGTTCGTTAAATCTTTCATCGCAATTTTTAAAGCACAGTGCATATTTTATACTGATTTTAAACACAATTATTTTGTTATGCATACACAGGAGATAGTTTTCAATGACAGGTGTCGCTGCAATAGGCACAAAACGTTTCAACAAACAGGACAACTGATGACTTATTGAGGAAAATAATCAATTTAGAAAGGTCTATGTGGAAAAGATGTAAAAAAATTGGGTGGGGCTGTGCTGGGGCACACAGCCGTTGGTTTTCACGTGAAACGTCTATGTTAGCGAATCGCTTTTAAAATAAAAGATTGAAATAAATAAAAACAGGATTGACGGTGTTTTAAGTATTTTAATAAAAAGAACAGATACATAATAGAAACATAAATTATTATTACAATTAATATTCAACAACGATTTTATTTAACATAGTTCTGTGATATGCGAAATAAGAAACATACGGCATAATGTCAACATTAATATTTCTGGTGAATGTATAGTCTATAGTGGTATTGCCTAATGTTGTCGGTGATGTTTGTACGTAGTTAAGGCCGAATTCATTCCTCATGAACTTAACAAGATAGCTGTTCTGTTCTGTTGTGGATCGCAATTGAAATCACCGCATAGAACGATTGGAGTTTCCAAGTCTGGCTGAGAGTTCGGTATTAATTTTGTTAAGTTTGCTGAATATGGCAGGAGTGATTGATAAAGACATAGCTTAACAGCTTCAGCCGACGCCTTAGGATGTATATATACGGCACCGAGGATAAACAGCGTAAGAAATTTTTCCCTTATTACTTTTATTTTAAATTTAATTTACTCTTCCATTTTTAACTTTTAATTCTTTTTAAAATATCGAGATCATGCAATCAATTCCAAGAGCTCACTTCCATTCTATCTCAAAGCCACACAACAGAAACTGGTTTCAGCCAATCACATTGGATCTCTCTCGAAGTCACGCCCACCCCTCCAACAAAGTTCCAACACAACGAACATCGCAGGTCATAACAGCGACCTTGAGTCCGGGTCTGGGTCGAGCGGGGCGGCGGGGGTGGGGTACTGCGTTAACTGTGCGAAACCGGCGCTCTCGCTCGTTTCTATTCAGTTTAACTCGTGACTCCGACTTGATAGCGCGGTGATTCTTTCGTGTGTTTATCAAGATTATTGAAACCGATTGATTCATACAAAAATAAGTGTAATTTGGACAGTATTTATATTAAAAATAACCAGAAAGTGATAAAAAAATATATAAGCATTTGCTATGTCGGCCTCAGCTCGTGCAAGAGCCAGACGATGATATAGACCTTTTCGTTACGGTCCACTTTTTGAACCTGGTACCCGTATGTTTCGCCGCGATTTTAAAGACGTTTCACGTCAAAAAAATCAAGCATTAAGAATCGACACATCCAGAGGGAAATCACTGGGAAATATATATTGTTAGACGGAGCTGCATCCATTAACCCAAAATATTTGTATTTAATATAAAATTTATAAGATGTTACGGTCAGGAACTTTTCGCTTTATTTTTTGTTTGTCTCTGACAGTTCAAAATTAATCAGCAAAAAAAAAAAAAAAAAAATCGTCAAATCCTTGATGTTGACTAAATGATATATTAGAAATAACAATGATGTTGCGGTTCCGAACCCATAAATAATTTTTGTCTAAAGAGGGAGCTAATGTATGATGAAAGTAAAAAGATGGCGAACGCTTATTAAAAGTTTTGCATTCTAATATTGTGTTATAAATTCATTTAAAAAATGAATTATAAGAAACTTTTTCGTATAGAACCTGAGATGATCGTAACCGAAGAGAAACAATTTCGAAAACCGGTAATGAAAACGAAAAATTACAGCATGTGTGTACCTTTATCTTCACTGAGATTCAATTTTTCTTTTTTAAAAATATTGATATTTAAACTCGTGTTTTAAGGTGTAATTATTTGATGATTTAAATTTTGTCATTGAGATCATTTTATATTTGTACAAATGATATTGTGCTGAATTTTAAAAAGTTGTGTTGGCTTATATCATTAGATTTTAAATTCTGCTATTTACGCAGGATTTGATTTTCCATTCTACTCTTAAAGAGAAATACCGATAGTTTCTTTAGATGAGAATTCATACACTGGGCATTTTTACATAGTTTTTAAAAGTTTAAAGGTTTACAGGTCATGTATCAATTATGCTTTTATTTACATCGGGCATACATCGCCATCTAGTGTCGAAAAGATACATTGTTGGTGTAAATTTTTAGTGAAACATTAAACATCAGCTTTTATAGCGTCACAACTGCTGTTAATCCATCCAGTTGAAGCTGGTTTTGTGTAATTTTTTTTTATTGAAAACAATTATAAAATCCCCGTGCACCACAAAGTATCACACGGGGCTTACAGAAGTAAGTATTAAACACACATTCAAGGGAAATAAACAATTAAAAAAATGAAGTTAAGAAGGATTACAAACAGTTACAATAAATTTACGGAAATTTTTGAAAGCACTTCTGGTGGAAAGAAGTTGGTGAAAATTCGGTGGCCAATTAATGTTGAGTCTCTTGAACGCCAGTCTTATGATCTTTCTCTCTCTGACATACTTGGAACACAGAAGGATCACATGTTCTACATTTTCCTCGCCACCAATATTAGTCACAGAAAGATGAAGGAGCTAAATTAAATTTGTTCAGGTAGCTTTTGAAATTACCATGACCAGTGAGAAACTGGGTTAATTTGTAGTTAGTGTAAAAATGATGACATGAGAGTCTCTTATTAATGGTGGGAAAAAATTTCTTTGTTATGCTCCCCTTATTAGAAATGAGATATTCTTGGTTCCAAGACTTCATCATTCTTTCATTCGTGATCTTCTTGTAAAACGATTTAGGAATATTAACGTCAATGTCAATTTTGCGCTTGGTTGCAGCTTTTGCAAGCCAATCGGCTCGCTCATTTCCAAGAACGCCTGTGTGTCCGCGAACAAATGCAAAATCTATTGAGATGTTTTTATCTCTTAGGCTTTTAAGTTGCTTCTGGATCTCGACGATTATATTGTTAGATAAAGAAATACATTTAAGAGAATCCAAGGAGGAAAGAGAGTCAGTACAGATGAGATATTCTGAGATGACACTATTTTGCTCAGTGATCCATTTAACGGCGAAATTCAAACATAAAAGTTCAGCTACAAAAACTGTGCATTCATCACGAATTCTAAATTGAAAGTTCTCGGATGCAACACCACTCCTGAACACAACAAATGCAAAACCAACTCTTCCATCAATTTTACTGCCATCAGTATAGCAAATAACAGGGAAATCTTCTGTGCTCTTGTCACTAAATTAAACAATATTGATGGCATTCCTCTCTGAAGGATGAGGGATAAAAAATGGAGACAGAATACAATCATAATTAGAGATGAAAGAAGCAGAGAGATTTTCCCTAAAAGCAATATCATGAAGAATAGTAATGTCGATTGGAGGGAAGCCAGAAATAGCATAAACTGAGTCGTCACTTATTGTGCGATAACCACATATGACCCGTAAAAGTATCCTTCTTTGTGTGCGTCGCAGATACTTAGAATTCATCTTTCTTTTAAGTGCCTCGCCCCAAACTCTAGAGCCATACAAAATGAAAGGCTCGATTCCTTGCTTATAAATGAGAGAATGTACATTGAAATTTATTCCGAACGTGTTGCGAGCAATCCGATGTAATGGATCCCAAACTTTCTTTCATGTCCTTTTCTTAAATAAAAATAATTTTTTAAAGATAATACTCTAGCCTCTTTTAAAAAACGTGTCTAACGCTATGAAAATTTCACGATATTCGGAAGGTTTTTGAATGTAGCCGCTTCTTATAGCAAATTTTACGCTTTAATTCCTGTACTTGATATGTTCTTTTACGTTGGAAGCAGATTCATAAATTTTCTAAAAACGAATTAAATTTTAGAAATTGTACTATTAATTTGATACCTTTTGCTGCGAAATTTATCGAAATAATTACCTATTTCATCAAGTAATACATCTCAAATGTTTTAATAAACTTTCGTTGGAGCTTTTCGTTCCTGACTTTAGTGTAAAATTTTTAATGTATTAATTATTTTAAATTGTTTATTCTAGGACAAAAAGGTAATAATTAGTACTAAATGAAGATTTTAATATCAGATAATGCTAATATAAAACAATCAAGAAAATTATTTTTAAAAAATTATTCAACAATTACACTTTATGATTAATATTCATAAGTACTTATATTTTAAGATTTTAAATTAAATGTTTTGTTTACGAGAATGAATAAAGCTGCCTTCGTTCCACGACAGTAAATTCAGAATTGTTTAGTTTTATAGCAGAACTATTTGCTCTTTTACAAAATTACACAAAAAGATAATAAAGTAAATGAGGTACGATGGTCTCACTTGCTAATTAACTGAACTAAAATTCGCTGCATTCTTAATAAAAATTGTACACAATTATTTACACAATAGGACCTTTCAGGTTCGTGTGAGTAACATATTCTAATAAGGGTATTATTCAAGGAGGCACTACGCATGGCAGTATTCGTAGTCCTTATCGGTACAACATCTACACACATGACTGTTCACTCCACTCCACAGTTAGCGCATGCTTATTTGAAGACGATTCGGTAGTATTAACACAGGGTGTGCCTTTAAGAAAAACAATGGAGAAACTGCACATTTTTTTAGCCATACTAGAAGAATGGCTTGCAGACTGAAGGGTAGCAGATAATGTAGATAAAACTCAAGCTATCGTATTCAGGAAACGAGGAGTCATTGATCCCCCATTAGAACACATTTTTTGAAAACAACATTCATTGGGTCTAGACAGTTCGTTATCTGGGTTTACACATCGGTAGTCAATTAACTTAGAGAAAAAACACGTTGACTATCTTTCTGTTAAATTCTAGAATACAATTTCTCTCCCATTATCTCTTAGCCCGTTTACATGGAAGCCGGCATAATGAAAGCCGGGATTATACCGGTATTTTTTTTCGACCCGTTTACATGAGAATCGGGTGCGTTTACATAAGAATCTGGTGATTGGTTGATAGATTCACGTGATTATAAAATGTAACCATGGAAACAACTAGAATTTTTAGCGCGATTATCATGAAGAGGACATGTGATTATGTGTGTGTTTTCGTTTTTTTTTTTTACCGCCAAACATTTCTTTATTTACTATTATTTATGCTCTTGCACATATACCCGCTAAAATTTCGTATTTGACTATACGTGGTTGCTCGATTATAGTAAAAGATGTCAAATGTCGGAAAAAAATCTTTTTTTAATATCCCGGTAAAAATTCGAGTGTTTAGTAAACATGGATAAGAATGACATTTGTTTTCAATACCAACCATTTAGAAATCCGTCGCCACCCAAAACCGAACTCCCTTTTCACTATTTTTGTGTTCACATAAGAAACTTCTAAACAGTTCGAATCGGCTACTGGTCCGATAAATTTTGAAAAATCGCCAGCTTGGCGCGATTTTGTATGTTGTGTTTTGGAGTAGAAACCCTACGATTTGGCAAGAAAAAACTTGGCGGGATAAGTGGCCGAACAATCCAATCGGACTTTGGATAGATGTCTACAGGAATGGAAATTTTTGTTTATTTTAAATTAAATTATATAGAGAACATACATAAAAAGATAAAATATATTTAGTTAGCTTAAATTTTGTTTGTTTTACACATCTTCAGAGTAGTTAAAGAGATATTTCTGTATTTAATTATCTAAAATAAGAACACAAAAATCTGATATGTAATCATACATGTCATATTAAAACAAGTATATATATATATATATATATATATATATATATATATATATATATATATATATATATATATATATATATATATATAATTTATACAACTTTCAAACATTAGAAATGAAAATTACCATTTGTAAAATTATATATAAAAAAATCATGTAACATTTTGAAAGTCTGTATTCGCAGTACTATTTAAGTAAAAAGATATAATTTATCGAGAATTACATTCTGAGTGTGCTAAAAATTAAGGCATTAAAATGTGTGTATTATAGAATATAAAATTGTACAAAAAAATTATTAAATATCTGTGTGGTATCTATTTATTATGTGAGGATTTCTTAACTCATTTGTTTTCAGAATTTCACTGATACAAATTTTTCTCACACAGATGTACCTTTTTTTTTACTATGTATAACAAATATGCATTTATTGGTATTTGCACAATTGAAATGTAAAATTCAATAATTTTGATAAATTTCATATAAAGACTTTATACTTGTTATTGAAATATCAACATTGTGTGTTAAAGAAATCTGTGCAACCCCAGCTGAAATGTATTAAGCATAAGAATACTCTGGATTTTTTTACATAAGTATTAAAGTCTAAATGTTCATATATATTGATATTATCCTGCTAATAAATTTAAGACCTAAATAAATGTATCGCATTGAGTTAGTTACAAATATTGATCCAAGAAGTGTACTTAAATCAGTTCTATGATATTGATGGGAAATTAGGATCATGAAACCAAATACGACTTTACATATAGACATTTTCTGTAGGATGTTTACTTTCTAAAAGCAATGGAAATATTCAGAATTTTAATATAACCTTTTTCAACTCTCTATTTACCCTTAAATGAATAACTTGACATTGTTGTTTACAATAATCTATATTCATGAAGAATTCAGTAAAAAAAGGTAATTTCAAAGAAATTTTTTCAAAAATAAGTGTTTTATCATCCAAAATCACTGATATTCTTGTGTAACATATGCTTACGGGACAAATTTGGGGTGCTTGTATTGTATAATATTGACCAATTTCGTAAAATAAAAAAACCGCCAAATGCTGCGATATACAGCCAATAGTAGAAACTGTCCCTGATCACGTTTGCACACAGTAACAATAATAGTGATGTAATTGTTTTTTTTTAAAAAAATTGTTATGTCTTTTTGCTTGGCGAAATCAGTCGGCAGTTTAATGCATGTTCCAAAATTTGTGGAATGGTACGAGAACTGATTTAGCATTTCTTAGAGAAACTTTGAAGTAATTTAATATTTTGCTCATGTGTGTAATTTGGGAAACTGAGAAGTTTCATGAAACTTAGGAATGCCCTGGTAAAAGAATCTTGCTTACAATTAGTACACATTGTGATTAATTTATTAATGATAAACTTTGGTAACTTATCGAATTAATAATGATTTTTATTAATTTTCAAACATTAAATTTCAGACTGAGAATTCTGAATTTTTTTTTCTGATGTCGTTTCATTTTCCATTTTTTATTTAGTATTAATGTAATATATAAAATGATACTTCAGTTGCATATCAGTGATAACGAAATAACATGTCATGTATTTGTTTCTTTTATTCAACTTCTTTCTATAAGTTGCATGATTTCAGAATTTTAATTTGTTCTATGTAAATTCTAAAAGTTGACTGTATAGAAGTGGATTTTATAATTCTGCCAGTTTGTAAGATCTGAAATTTCAAAATTCTTGTAATATTTCATTTAATCTAGACCCATACCATATACAATTTCTCAAAAATACTATAAAAAAAGTTTTGTAGCTTACCTATATACAAATGTTATACGTTTTTGCTTTCTAGTTTCTGGTATATTTCACACAGTTGGCTGACTAAAAGACTAGTTTTTGCCATTAATTTCTTTGAAAACAAGGGAAGACCATTTCAAATCTTACTTTTGTAAATATATTGTATCCAAAAAGGGAAAAAAAGCATTAATTTGATTAAAATAGTTTTGATAGTATTGAAATTAAGAGTAAATAAAATTCGCAGAAACTTTGAAGAAAAAAATGTTTTTATAATTTTTTGTTTACTATTAATTGCCTAATCACTAGGTGTTTAAAAATTTAAGTTTTTATGTCATAAACCTAAAGTGAACATTTTAGAAATTCTACATAATTTGACCTTTTTTATCTATGAAATCTTTGATTTAGGAGATAATGTTCTTTAATTTTTTTGTTTGGGTTAATGACATTTAATATTCTTTTGTAAATATTTTTAAAAATTAATACTTTTTGTTGTAAATAAATTACAAAAAGCCGTAAGATTTTCAGAGAATTTTATTAGATGTTATCATCAATAAGATAAAAATTGAGATATATATATATATATAATAATTGTAAAAGATATTATTCATGTTGAATATTGGCAGATAGATCCTCGATTTGTCCTTATAGTATAATGTTACTCTTTCAGAGAGTCTGATTTATATAGCAGATCATGAAAGGCTTTATTTACTTATAGTGCATTCATGTAATGTTAAAATTAAGTGTCAATAAATGATGTATATTAAAATAAGTATGATTATTAAATACACAACTGTATACGAGAAATTTTCACGAAAACAATTTAATTAGTTCTACAATAAAATAATTTTATTAAAAAAAAAAAGCCTTTTTCTTTAAACATGTTTTTTAATTTATTCAAAAACGTCCAATTAATTTATTTCTGAATGTTGGAGACAGGCACTTTTAAGAAAATTCATACCTTCTGAAGGGTAATAATTACAAAGGAAGTCTGTATAGAGCATATCAAATGTTTTAGTTTTTTTTATAAGATTATTTCAGATTCCCAAAACATTTCAATGATGTTAAAAGCAATTTTATTTCCCTCTCAGAATTCCTCTAATTGTTAAACAAAAACTTTCATATTAACCAACTTTAATTAAAAAGCTAAATTACAATTTTAGTTTGTAAAAAAGTGTGTATTTTCTTCGATGTGCAATGTTTTCATAAGAACTTGTTCATAGTATGTTTTATAATTGTGGGATTATTTAATCCTTCAAGGAGAAAAAGTAGTATTTAGCCTACTTTTATAAAAAAAATAATTTTGTATGTATATGTGTATAAAGAGATCTCTTTTGGTAGAGTAAATCATGGCTTGCTTTAATAACAAAAATTAAGTGGTTAAGTGAAAGTGGATCAAAACTGAAGATTTTAGAAAAATAAATTTTCTTTTTAAGTTCTTATCCTCGTGAATTTAAGGAAATGTTAATATAAAACATCATTCTATTGGTTATATCAACTTTCACAGTAAAAAAAAATTCAATACAACTTTATGGAGTTATTTTGTTACAAGATATTACTAATTTTTTACTTTTTATATGGAAACACTCAATTAGATAAATCAGGAAAAATAACAAAAAAGATGCAATTTTTTGTGTACATTCAAAAGAATTATATTGTAATAATTTCAAATCAATCTCAAAAACTGTATTAAAATATTGGAAACATACATGCAGAGCATACTAAATATAAATTTATTTACATCCTTCTCTCCCTGTACCTGAATGGAATATAATTTTTATTGGAAATGGGCACTTGTAAACTTCCGAATCTCGGACAGTTGTATCCAATTCGTTTTGGTCTCCCCAGATGTTTATGAGAGTTATTATTTTGTCTGTTGTCCAACGCGAGCAATCCAAAACAGCAGCCATCTTGAATAAATGAATTTCTGGCGCAATGCATCATAGGAGAATTAGAAAACACTCTCCTTTTTACCCCCAAAGTTCCTAGTCGAAAGAGGGTACGAAAAATAGACCTGCATTTCGAGCCGGCAATTTGCCGGGTCGCCGTGTAAACGGCTACAAAGCGGATTCGTTCCGGCAAATTGCCGGCAATTTTCGTCCATGTAAACGGGGCCATAGAAACATTTTTTCTTGTGAAACTCCTCATTTTAATTAAAACACGATGTATGAAAGTGCTTAAAACACCATTAAATGCTGTTCAATATGGATCACAAAGCTATAATTATAATGAATAGTTTTCGAATTATTAAAAGAGACTTCACAATTCGGAGATGAGTGATTTCTGAGCTACACAAGGGCTTTTGGCTGCGGACCTTATAATGTTCAACCATGGTCAAGTGACGAGGATGACACCTCAGATGCCCCCCCTCCTTCCCCTCTAACTTCCAAACTACTCCAGTGGGAGGACATATGAGCCTCGACATTTTCTCTTGCATCAGCAGGATTCGGCGATAAAAGATATCCTTTTTTGAGAAATCTATTAAAACCATGCAGGGATAGAATAGAGATATCTCCTTTTTTTAAGAAAAAAATTCGTTGTAGCGATTTGTTTATTTAGATTATATATATATATATATATATATATATATATATATATATATATATATAAATGTAATAATTCCCCCTAGCATCTCCTTTTAATTAACTCTTTTAATAATATTCAAATAATCTTTTAATTATTTGGTTCGAAACTAACACCCTGATGAAAACTATTTTAACCAATGGAAAGTTAAAATTAATGTTGAAAAAACTGTTGCTGTTCTATCCACTAAAAGAATCAAACCCGTTACATCAACAACATTATACTCCACACCACTGCAATGGTCTCAGTCCACTAAATATTTAGGATTAAATCTCGATAAAAATCTCACTTGGAAACACCACATTTTACATTCGCGTGATAAATTCCGGCACGCATTAAGATTAATCTACCCCCTAATTTGCCGGAATTCCAAGATGGATATGTACAACAAAGTGCTTCTTTACACAGCCGTTTTGCGACCAATTATCAGTTATGGATGTCCTGTATAGGGATATGCAGAGAAGTCTAATGTTAAAATTCTAGAAACTGCTCAAAATTCAATTATTCGTACAATAACTAAGGCCAATAGATATACTAGAAATTCCAATATCTATAAAGCTCTTAAACTTCACCCTTTTACAAAGTACATTCAAATTTTAGCAAAGAAATTTTTTGCTAACATTCCCAATATAAACAACTCCAACTTAATTAATTTAGAAAACTATACTCCTCTGGACAACCATAAGAGACCTAGGAGAATTCTCCTAGACTCTTATAATCCACCTTAATTTCTCAACTATCTCATTCATCTTTTGATGAATGAACCGCTAAATTTTCAAATCTTAATTTTTCTCTGCTGCACCCCATCAGGCACGCCTTCTCTCCTTTTATCAACCTTGATACAGCCAATCGAGAGGTAACTCACCCAGTTCCACCGACCAATCACAGTGCTAGTGATCCACCCCTCAGTTCACAGAAGACTTCCTTGGTTTCCTCCTCAGACTACTGCGCCTCCCCCTTTCCTACTCCCTGCCACCACTTCAGTTACAAGTTATCATGCCACATCTTGTTGAATGCCCTTTTGACATCTAAAAAGACAAGAACAGTGTATAATTTGCTAGCGACGCCTTCATTTATAATATTATTGACACGTATCAATTGGTGTAGCGTAGAATGGCCCTCCCGGAACCCGCATTGTTCCGGGGGAATGCAATCTATGGCTTTGCAGTGAGCTTTGATCCTGTTTAAGATGATTCTTTCAAATATCTTAGCAGTGCAATTTAATAAACTGATAGGCCTAAGCCTCTGAGGAAACTTATGGTCTTGACCAACTTTTGGCAACATGACTACGTTTGCTATTTTCCACTGTGTAGGAAAGTGGCAGTTAATGTGAGGCATCTGTTGTAAATTTTAGTTAAGTGTGTAATGGCATTAATAGGAAGATATTTTAAAGCAATATTTGGAATCTGATCGGGACCGGGTGACTTCCTATTAGGTAATTTTTTAATGATACCTCGAACTTCTAAGGGAGAAGTGAGGGGAGGGATGTGAGTGTTGAAGTTGTCGAAATAGTGATTCACTAAGCTTTCAACTTCTTCAATTTTGTCGTCACTATAAGGTTCGGCGTTTTCTTGAAAAGTGACTTCATGTGTGTCTTTAAAAGCCTCCGCTTTTTCGAAATCAGAGTACGCCATACCACTCGGACCATGAAGAGGTGGTATGACTGTATGCTTTTTGTAATTCTTTTATGTAAATTATAAAGAGAATTATCTTCAATATTTAATGAGGAAAGAAGATTTTTCCAGGTCCTGTTTTTATGTTCGTTGATTTCGATCCTAATCTGTCTAATGGGAGCATTCACTTCCCTTTTTTAAAGGAAGTATCTCGTGTTCCAAAGTTTACGGAATCTATTTTTAGTCTTACTGAGCTCTCTAATATTAATAGGAAGGTGGAGGTGTGAAGTTTTAGTTATTCTAGTGGAAGTGTAAGTATTAGCCCTCTGAGTGGTTAGCTTCCTCCTGAAAAGTTATTCCGAAAGCGTTTACTCTTATTTTGACATTCGCTTTAAAAATGCAACATACTTCTTTCCTTTCCCCCTTTTAAAACTTGGGAGGTCGAACGGGGACAATTTTATGACTCAGTTCGGTCCCTTTGAACCAAGAACCAAGAGATCAATCGTTTACAGCTAGCTGTCAAGTTGCCTTACGCAATCTTGTTTGAAAGTTGTAGTGCAACTGGGTCGTTTCCCCTATATGTTTAGTCACAGTAAAATTAAACCAAAATGAAGGGTGGAAAAAGGGAAATAAATTGTGTGTTAGAAGTTGAAACATAATTATATTTTCTTCAAACAAAATTTATTTTTCTGTCATTTTTTAAAAATTAAATTTTATATATATATATATATATATATATATATATATATATATACATTGGTATTGCGATTTGAACCAGAAAAAAAGCATCCTGTATTCATTTTTGAATATGAGAATAAGAAAACGCGCTCACTTTCCTGTTTTTTTAAAAAAGTAATGAGATAAAAAGAGCGAAGACCCTATCTCTTTTTTTCAACAATAAGACAATAAATGGTGCATACGGTGATATACATACGATGAATTTTATTTATGAAATAAAACTGATCTTTCTCTATTCAATTATATTTTTAATTTAAAATAACATAAAAAGATTTCAATACTTTTAATTTATTTTAATTAAAATCATAAAAATGATATTTTTATGTTAACTGAATATTTTTCGGAAAAAAAAATCTAAATATTCATTGCTAGTGTTCTCCTTTTCGAACTTCTTGTATTAAATAAAAATTTCTTTTCTACATCGGCATTTGTGATGGACATAACGCACATTCAGTCAATAATTTTAAATTTAAATGGGGGATATACTTCTTCAAATGCACATGACAGTACTTCTAACCATATTCTACTCAAGTTTAATTTATTATCTTTCTTTTATTACAAGGAAAAATGTTACACATCGATAACTACATTTTCACACAATTCAGTCATTACAAATTCTATTGTGAGAAAAGTTCTCCCAAATTATTTCTGTCTTTCAAAACAGTACACTTAAAACAATTTTGTTCAGTGAAGTTAACCGACAGTTCCACAATGTATCCATACCACATTTTAAAAACAATTTTAACATTTTGAAATGTATCCTGTATTAAATTTTTTGAGTATACACAAATATTTCCTGCTGTATGGAAGACATAGTATGAGATGTGGTGTGTGGTTTGGAAAGAATGTTTTCGTACGTGTAGACTATTTTTTAAAATTTAAATAACACTAAAGCTGATCATATAGCTGTAAATGAGCTTTATTTTAATGTGTGCTGGTATCAAAATAAAACACTTTACAATATTAAACAGCCTATGGGTTTATATTCAATATCAATCTATTCGTAAAATGGTTTACAACTTCTATTCAAATTGTAAAGAAACTGAAATATAAATATATCTTACTGAATTAAAAAATATTCATAATATGTAAATATCCTTTTCCTCCACTTATTTCAATACATTTTAAAAACTGTAGCTGAATGCAATTTTTTGTATTTATAAACGAGGTATAAAAGCTCAGACAGAAAAATGTCTATCATTTTTAAATATACTACTATAAAACGTATATTGATTGTAAGATCAGTTCTAAAATCCTAAAAGCTTTTAGAGGAGCAAAAACCATGTAATTTTGAATTGATCAAAATTTTAATATAATACACAAATATAAATGTTATTAAGCAAATACATTTGAAAAATCAAACTTCCTTCTGAAATAAACGTAATTGAAAGAAAAATGTTTAATTGCAAATGAGTGGAAATACATGTTTATCTAAGCTGTATCCACAAAGTGAGGCAAACCTCAAACTTAAAACTCAAACTCAGTGGCACAACAATCCATGAAGGCCGGGAACTACTATGCCCATCCCAATATACGTGACCATTGGGCGCTGAGGTGCATGAAAAGATGACCCGATTTGGTGGTCTGTCTGAAGAGAGACCTACAGTGTTTAAGACCCCAAGCAAGCTTGGTACTCATTTATCGACCCAATGTAGCGGGGATGAAAGGCAGAGTCGACCTTGTCCAGCCCGTTAATAGAACCCAAGACCTGTGGTGTGGAAGCACGATACACTACTACTCAACCCTATTCGGCGAAAAATAAAACTTAATGTTAGAATCTTATATAATTCCCTAATGAATGAGGGAGTCCAAACTTTTTTTTCATGTAAACTGTTTAGACGGAAAGGGTTAATTATGAACATTTCACAAGTTGCATAAATTAAAATTAACTGTTATAGTTAAAATACATTTTTAAGAGTGCAAAAAGTGTATTTTGGCTGCACGAATTAATTTTAAAAGGAATACGGTTACGAAAAATTAGTGCAAATCTATCTAAAGTATGGTAGGTAACCTTAGATATTGTCAAACACAACAAAGTATTGGGAGCCAATTCCACAATTAGTTGTTATAAAAATGTATGGAAAATTACAAGACTTAGTTTTTGCATTTGTAATTTATATATTTTTTTCCCTGAGAGATTTAAAAACTAGAGCGGCATCCATCAAAACCGCGGTTCCCTCTCTGTTTTTCCAGATCGCCCCTGACTAAGCCGGCTCTGTCATAGTAAGTGAAAATGCCGTATTTTGTTTGTCAAAATCATTTTATAGCAAACTGCATTTTTCATGTATTTTAGATGGCCGTTTTATATTTTCTACATCAATATCTTAATGTCTGAATTTAAAATTACATAAAATTCTTGACATTCGCATCAATGACCACTATAAATTTTATTAGTATATGAATGTGTCATCAAACGATTACATGACTACTATTAACATATTATTTTATCCGTTTAATTAATATTAAGTATAACACATAACGCACACAAATTTTCTGAACTTTAAAATAAATATTTCGAAAACTACTTCAGATATACTCAAAATTTTTCATTCCTACGCTTTAACTTCTCAGTTTTGCTTCTATGTAAAACTTTATTGTATATTCGTCGATTTTTTAGTATATTTTTTGCTTTTAGCATGCAGTTTTCAACTGAATTGTATGAAATCTTCGAAATATATTAAAAAATACCAAAGAAGCTATATTACAAAATTTGAAATTTATATTATACTCAAAGAGTTGCTAGAACTTATGGTAAATAATTTTTAACTGCGCGATACATTTTTTTTTCGAAATTTCAAATGGAACTTCTAACATAAAATTTCTAGCTTTATACGGTCGAGATTTCAAAAAATATTCAGATTTTAATTACTTATTCAGTTAGCCTTTAAAAAAAGATAAATGTTGAGGTATTTTGCATAAATAGATATTTTTGAAGAATAATTCTAATGTTTTTGAATACCTCGAATTTAAAATTGATTTTTATGTTTTTTATATGCAGAAATATCTACTGTAAATGTTTCCGTATATTTTTGATTACCATTTATTCAAACATTCAAGTTATAAAAAAAAATGTGGGAAAATCTTCATTCATGTTGTCTTTGATGTAAACTGAAATTCAAGCACTTAAAATTCAAATATTAATTCGGTGTATTTTAACAATATATAACTAGGCACTGCACGTAAACTTCCCTGAACACTTGGGCTTTGAAATCTAAAAAAAAACTAATACTTGTTAATTAGTTTTTTTTTCGTTATTATTTTTATCAAAGTGTAAGAAAATGTTTCAAATAATTTGATGACGTTTAAATTTATTCATTTTTAGTGGCTGAAAAGTTGAAAAGATTTCAAATTTTAAAGTCTTTGGTGTTTTATTAATTTTTTTTTTGGTATCTTATAATGAAATAATTATGTTTCAAAAACTGAAAGCATTGATTAAGATAATAAAAATGAAGCGAAAGAATATACTTTAAAAAAGATATAATTTGTCTAACTATATAAAATAGCAGATTGCCCTGACACGCCCCAACTTGTTACAGTTTCAAATTAATATGAAACCACAAAAGGGAATTGTAGCATATTTTACTTATGCGTTGGGACTTTTCAAAACTTTTAAAATACTACTAACAAACAAACACTTCCTGCGGTGTAAAGAAATTTTCCCCGATTTCTTTTGATTGCTCCAGGGTCAAAACACGGGGTTCCCTGCGAGCCATAAAACTTCCTATCAGTGTCCTGCTGTGTTGCTTCCACCATCGCTAATTATCTTTCAAGTTGTTAATCTTTTAAAAGGGGGAAACGATTTCAGAAAAGTACGGCTAATCCGCTTTTGAAAATGTTACTTGAAGGCAAAAAACCCGTGCAGTGCATTTTTGAAGTATCTTTACAATGACGGAATTTTCCGTGCTAACCGCTTGGAGGGTTAATAGCATCTGAGACAATATTGCAGAAATTTTGAACGGCCTGGTCCAAATTATCTACCGTAGGATTTCCTGGCATGTTGTAGTCGAGAATTTCTTGAAATTTAATCCAGTTAGTAGATTTATGTCTTTGAAGTAAAGGTGGTAATTGAAAATTAGTTACGAAATCAAAAATAACTGGATTGTGGTCACTGCTAAGTTCATTTATAGTAAAAACGTTAGAGTGTGAGAAATTAGCTGCAAAGCCGATGTCAATAACAGTGCTTGAAGCGTTGTGATTGTAATGTGTTGGAGTGTCTGTTGCGATAATATCAAAAGCAGAGCTAACCGCCCAATTGCTAGGAATATTATCGTTGGTATTGCTTCTCCCTGGGTTCCAACTCGAGTGTTTTGCATTAAAATCTCCAAAGAGAAAGGTTCTATTATGGGTGAGAATAGCATCGAGTTCCGTGACATTAATGGAGCCTTGTGGATGTTTATAGATACACGCCATAGTGACTCTGGTGTTGTTTCCTAATTGAATTATGACCGTTGTATTTTCAAACGTGTTTGAAGTACTAATGATGGCGTGGTGCTTGATGGAATTCTTAACAAAAATGGCAGTGCACCCGCCTCTGTGTGTGAGCCTATCACTTCTGTGACAAGTGTAATTTGGAATGCTAATTCGGTCCGGAGGACGAAGATGTGTTTCTTGGATCCCGATTAAGTCGGGGTTATGAAAAATGATGCTATCTTTGATTTTTTCTAAATTATTTTTAACATCATTTGCATTCCAACTGTAAACTCCAAGAGTGTTACTGTTAAACGCGCTGAACATTAATTTTTGTGGTTTTGTTGTAGGAAAGCTATCATAGTTCCCCACTGTGTCATAATTTGACCCATTTGTTGCATAATAGAATTGGCATCAAATGTGTTTGTTTTTTACTAGTGCTCTGTGCAACTGCCGAGGCATAAGTCTGTGGATGTTGTTGGCGTGGTGTGGTTTTCTGGACGCACGCCTTGGCTTTCTCCGACCAGATGTTGTTAGGTTTATTTTTGGTTGTTTTCTGTTAACAGGTTTGCTGGGGCATCCTGAAAAATTTGCCGGATGAGGTCCTCCCCAGTTTGCACATTTAGCTGGGGACTTGGCTGATTTTTTACATTCTGCGGTGAGATGGCGGCCGCTACATTTCAAACACTTAGGTGATCTATTACAGAGACGGGAGTGGTGATAAAACTCCTGACAGCGATAACACTGTGGAGTCATTGAAGAGCCCTTCAACGGTTCAATCACAACTCAGAAAAACCCAATGTTTGTGACATGAAAAATTTATTTGTTTTCTTGTGTACGTTTAAGGACTACCAAGAAAAGTGGCATGTTTGTATTAGTCTTTCTATTCCTAAGAATAGAGATGTGGTCGGGTTCGAACCCAAAACAGTTCTGATGCTATTTCATTTTGGTCGTAATCCGTTGGTAGCCCACGAACAACAGCCTTTAGCTGCTTATTGTCAGCCATCTCGAAAGTATGGAACCTCATCTTTTTAATCGCTACGTACGACTGGAGCTTTCGATGTTCAAGAAAAGTTTTGGGGAAGACACGAAGCTTCCCGTTCTCAAAACGTCCCTCGAGTGTAGAACCTGGATGCCCACTCAATGTATTGAGCAGCCTTGTAGTATTTTGGATTGCATCGATAACGATGGAAGCGACTTTCTTTTTGCGAGCGACAACGGTAAAATCATCGCCCTCCGTGTCGGTGAGGTCGCCGGAGCCATTGGCGTTAACTACCCGCGCGCTCTGTGCGTCGATCGGGCCGGCTTCCGAGCTGCTCTCGTCTGACGATTTATCATCCTCCATCCGCGAGAAGGCTTCCTCTACAACGGCGGTTGTAGGAGGGGGTGTTGTGTTGCCGGATCGCTTTCGCTCGCCGGCGCGTTGTTTTTACCCTGACGTGCCTGGAACAGGAGAAGTCGTGGAGAGCTTTTGTGTACCTCTGTTCTTTCTGCTGCACCCATCAGGAATCCCCCTTTTATCAACTTCAGTTCTATCTCCTTAACTTCAGGGTAGCCAATTGAGAGCTTATACACTTGCAGTTACCGTCCAATAGCAGTGCACCATATCCACTTGTCAGTTCCGAGCTAATTCTCGGGACTTTTTCCCACCGAAACCAGAAGGAGTCTCCGCCCACGACGGTGACGTCACTTAGCTACCTCTCCTAGTCCTCCAATCACAATGCCTCCATCCATTTCATCTCAGGAAAAACTCTCTTTCCACTCAGGACTCTCCACTTCCCTCAGGAAACATACACATCAGATAGGGGAAGGAGGATCTTTTTTAGATCCATATCCCCACCACGTTAATCGAAATCGAACCTCTCTCTTCTTCGCTCGTTTCTTTGTAGTCATATAGCCGGCTACAGCGCGTTCTGTGTGTGTGTCTTTGTGTTGTGTCGTCCATGTTTGCTTCTTGTATGTGTAATGCCGTCCCTACTGGATCTTTATGTGTTTCCGGATATGAATAAAAAGGAATTTCGATCTCCATGAGTGCCTCTTCGATACTACCCTACTCGACAATGCTCCACGTAACATAGAAAATCACACCACTGGACACGCCCAACCTTTGGTTCTCCATTATTTAATCAACCACTCGCCACGTCTTACAATATATTTATCACTCAACGGCATAGTTGCAGAAACATTTCATATATATATAATCACATGTATTTTTATAATCTCAATGTTAATTCCTCCAAAAAATTAAAGTTCTCATAGAATTAGTTTTAAAAGAAAATTATTTTAATTTTAATGGTACTCTTTTGAAACAAATTTAAGATTTTGCTCAATGTGAACCTGATAACAATAGGTTGGCTAATTAATTATTACAATATTATGAAAACAAATATATTGTTAATAATGACTAGTATATTTTTCAGATATATTGATGATTTAATTGTTCCCGGTAAAAATAGTAATTTATATATAACACCAATATTAATTTTTATCCTAATTACCTAAACCTAGTAAAAATTAGCAATAATCCTTTTCTTGATGCTCTTCCACCTGTCTGACACAGTCAGATCGAGGCCCACGAAATTCATCGAGGCAATGAGCTAGATGTACGTCTGTCGTTGGCCTTAGCCTTGAGTACCATACAGGTGACAGTACGATTTAGCTCGCTGAAATTCCCGAAGGGACGATGGAACATTACGATAGATGGCGCCACCATCTATCTCCACCTTCACAATTTAGGCATGGAACTGAAGTGGAGGGAAATTTTCTCCAGTTCTCTGCACTCGTGATTCAGCCCACAAAACTTTCGAAACCAATGATTTAACGAGCACACACTCGGAGGGTATTTGGCGGTACGAGTATCGAACCCAGGCCTTCCGGTCTGGAGTCCGGTGCTCTAACCATTAGGTTACCCACGGCCCTAATAATTCTTTTAAAACAGATAACTTAGATGTGTCATTGTATATTATGGGTTACCAATTACATAGTAATATTTATGATAAAAGAGATGCACAAAGTTTTAATATTATTAAAGTGCCCTTTTGCGATTTGGATGTATCAATTTCTATGTATAGAAATATTACTTTGAACTATACTAATCGTAACAAAAATTGGTCAGTGATAAATCTAATAACCTTTTAAATCATAATAAATGTATTAGTTATTGTTTTGAACATGGAAAACCTAGTAATTTTTTTGCGATTACATTTCTAATGGGTCTAAGTCAGTGCTTCTCAAACTTTCTGCATTTGCGACTCAGTTATCAATCTTAACTTTCATCGTGCTCGCCTCCATACAATAATATTTTATTCAATTCAACAGTGAACTTTGACACGCTTAAGCTACTAAATGACTTTCACTACAAACCGTACAAATTAACAAGATAAGTATTAAATTTTGTGTATGACAAACTCATCGGAGTCACTAGTAATTTTTAAACTTGTTCTTAATTTATTATTGATAAAAAATTTATTATCAAATACATTGAGCAGTACTGATTCATTTATAAGTATATTATATCATTGTAAATGTCTGTTTTATTTTTTTATTATCTCATAATGCATTTAGTTTTTAGTTTTTCTTCCTTTCAGTAAATTAATAATTTTTTATTTTAGACTTTTCGATATGCTCACGTCCCCCCCCCCACATAAGGGTTATAACGCTCCAAAAGGGGGCGCGCCCCACAATTTGAGAAACGCAGGTCTAAGTTTGATGCTGAATTTCTGTAATACTTGCATTAGGTTTCAATCTTTTACTATTTTTTTTTCCCCATCTCTGATATTCCTTCCTCTTAATAGTTTTTAACTAAACTGCTGTTTGTAAATAATGCAACACCATGAAGGAATCATCATAATTCACTGAAATGTAATACACATACAACTTGTAATGTAATGGAGTCTCCGTCTCGCCTATTAGTGTGTGAGGGTTGAAAGGAAGATTAATCATATTCAACACAACTTCTGTTAATTCAAAATCATTAACAACATCACAAATTCAATAATCCAAGATAAGAAATGCACCAATTACTAAATATGGAAAGCAATAGCAAGTTAGACGAGATCGTAGAAGACTTAATAAATCGGATCACTTTCGTCCAGGCAATACTCCTTCTTATTCCCCGAGCGATCTAATCCAGTTTAACCCTTAATTCAAAAGATTGTCAATCGTTACACAAATAAGCTACGAAGTGGTCACTCCTCACTTCACGTTTAATCAATCACTGCTATCGTGTAGAAGTCTAACCTCGCTCTCTCTAACTCGAAAGTTTAATCGTTATATACAGGGTGTGTATTTTAACCCTTTAAGCGGTTAGCACGGAAAATTCCGTCATTGTAAAGATACTTCAAAAATGCACTGCACGGGTTTTTTCCCCTGTAGTAACATTTTCAAAAGCGGATTAGCCGTACTTTTCTGAAATCCATCCCCCCTTTTAAAGGCTTAACATCTTGAAAGATAATTAGGGACGGTGGAAGCAACACAGCAGGACACTGATAGGAAGTTTTATGGCTCGCAGAGAACCCCGTGTTTTGACCCTGGAGCAATCATAAGAAATCGGGGAAAAATTTCTTTACCCCCCAGGATGTGTTTGTTTGTTAGTAGTATTTTAAAAGTTTTGAAAAGTCCCAACGCAAAAGTAAAATATGTTACAATTCCCTTTTGGTTTCATATTAATTTGAAACTGTAACAAGTTGGGGCGTGTCAGGGCAATCTGTTATTTTATATAGTTAGACAAATTATATCTTTTTTAAAGTATATTCTTTCGCTTCATTTTTTTTATCTTAATCAATGCTTTCAGTTTTTGAAACATGATTATTTCATTATAAGAAATAATAAAACACCAAAGACTTTAAAATTTGAAATCTTTTCAACTTTCCAACCACTAAAAATGAATAAATTTAAAATTCATCAAATAATTTGAAACATTTTCTTACACTTTGATACAAATAATAACGAAAAAAAAAACTAATTAAGATCTATTAGTTTTTTTTTTTTTTTTTTAGATTTCAAAGCCCAAGTGTTCAGGGAAGTTTGCGTGCAGTGCCTAGTTATATATTGTTAAAATACACCGGATTATATTTGAATTTTAAGTGCTTGAACTTCAGTTTATATCAAAGACAACATGAATGAAGATTTTCCCACATTTTTTTTGTAACTTGAATGTTTGAATAAATGGTAATAAAAAATATACGGAAACATTTACAGTAGACATTTATGCATATAAGTAAACATAAAAATCAATTTTAAATTCGAGCTATTCAAAAACATTAGAATTATTCTTCAAAAATATCTATTTATGCAAAATACCTCAACATTTATCTTTTTTAAAGACTAACTGAATAAGTAATTAAAATCTGGATATTTTTTAAAATCAAGACCGTATAAAGCTAGAAATTTTATGTTAGAAGTTCCATTTGAAATTTCGAAAAAAAAATGTATCGCGCAGTTAAAAATTATTTACCATAAGTTCTAGCAACTCTTTGAGTATAATATAAATTTCAAATTTTGTTATATAGCTTCTTTGGTATTTTTTAATATATTTCGAAGATTTCATACAATTCAGTTGAAAACTGCATGCTAAAAGCAAAAAATATACTAAAAAATCGACGAATATACAATAAAGTTTTAGATAGAAGCAAAACTGAGAAGCTAAAGCGTAGGAATGAAAAATTTTGAGTATATCTGAAGTAGTTTTCGAAATATTTATTTTAAAGTTCAGAAAATTTGCCTGCGTTATGTTATACTTAATATTAATTAAATGGTTAAAATAATATGTTAATAGTAGTCATGTAATCGTTTGATGACACATTCATATACTAATAAAAATTATAGTGGTCATTGATGCGGATGTCAAGAATTTTATGTAATTTTAAATTCAGACATTAAGATATTGATGTAGAAAATGTAAAACGGCTATCTAAAATACATAAAAAATGCAGTCTGCTATAAAATGATTTTGGCAAACCAAATACGGCATTTTCACTTACTATGGCAGAGCCGGCTTAGTCAGGGGCGATCTGGAAAAACAGAGAGGGAACCGCGGTTTTGATGGATGCCGCTCTAGCTTTTAAATCTCTCAGGAAAAAAATATATAAATTACAAATGCAAAAACTAAGTCTTGTAATTTTCCATACATTTTTATAACAACTAATTGGGGAATTGGCTCCCAATTCTTTGTTGTGTTTGACAATATCTAAGGTAACCAACCATACTTTAGATAGATTTGCACTAAGTTTTCGTAACCGTATTCCTTTGAAAATTAATTCGTGCAGCCAAAATACACTTTTTGCACTCTTAAAAATGTATGTAAACTATAACAGTTAATTTTAATTTATGCAACTTGTGAAATGTTTATAATTAACCCTTTCCGTCTAAACAGTTTACATGAAAAAAAAAAGTTTGGACTCCCTCATTCATTAGGGAATTATATAAGATTCTAACATTAAGTTTTATTTTTCGCCGAATAGGGTTGAGTGGTAGTGTATCGTGCTTCCACACCACAGGTCCTGCGTTCTATTAACGGGCTGGACAAGGTCGACTCTGCCTTTCATCCCCGCTACATTGGGTCGATAAATGAGTACCAAGCTTGCTTGGGGTCTTAAACACTGTAGGTCTCTCTTCAGACAGACCACCAAATCGGGTCATCTGTTCATGCACCTCAGCGCCCAATGGTCACGTATATTGGGATGGGCATAGTAGTTCCCGGCCTTCATGGATTGTTGTGCCACTGAGTTTGAGTTTTAAGTTTGAGGATTGCCTCACTTTGGGGATACCCCTTAGATAAACATGTATTTCCACTCATTTGCAATTAAACATTTTTCTTTCAATTACGTTTATTTCAGAAGGAAGTTTGATTTTTCAAATGTATTTGCTTAATAACATTTATATTTGTGTACTATATTAAAATTTTGATCAATCCAAAATTACATGGTTTTTGCTCCTCTAAAAGCTTTTAGGATTTTAGAACTGATCTTACAATCCATATACGTTTTATAGTAGTATATTTAAAAATGATAAAGACACTTTTACGACTGTCTGAGCTTTTATGCCTCGTTTATAAATATAAAAAATTGCATTCAGCTACAGTTTTTAAAATGTATTGAAATAAGTGGAGGAATAGGATATTTACATATTATGAATATTTTTTAATTCAGTAAGATATATTTATATTTCAGTTTCTTTACAATTTGAATAGAAGTTGTAAACCACATTTTACGAATAGATTGATATTGAATATAAACCCATAGGCTGTTTAATATTGTAAAGTGTTTTATTTTGATACCAGCACACATTAAAATAAAGCTCATTTACAGCTATATGATCAGCTTTAGTGTTATTTAAATTTTAAAAAATAGTCTACACGTACGAAAACATTCTTTCCAAACCACACACCACATCTCATACTATGTCTTCCATACAGCAGGAAATATTTCTGTATACTCAAAAAATTTAATACAGGATACATTTCAAAATGTTAAAATTGTTTTTAAAATGCGGTATGGATACATTGTGAAACTGTCGGTTAACTTCACTGAACAAAATTGTTTTAAGTGTACTGTTTTGAAAGACAAAAATAATTTGGGAGAATTTTTCTCACAATAGAATTTGTAATGACTGAATTGTGTGAAAATGTAGTTATCGATGTGTAACATTTTTCCTTGTAATAAAAAAAAGATAATAAATTAAACTTGAGTAGAATATGGTTAGAAGTACTGTCATGTGTGCATTTGAAGAAGTATATCCCCCAATTAAATTTAAAATTATTGACTGAATGTGTGTTATGTCCATCACAAATGCCGATGTAGAAAAGAAATTTTTATTTAATACAAGAAGTTCGAACAGGAGAACACTAGAAATGAATATTTAGATTTTTTTTCCGAAAAATATTCAGTTAACATAAAAATATCATTTATATGATTTTAATTAAAATAAATTAAAAGTATTGAAATCTTTTTATGTTATTTTAAATTAAAAATATAATTGAATAGAGAAAGATCAGTTTTATTTCATAAATATATTCATCGTATGTATATCACCGTGTGCACCATTTATTGTCTTCTTGTTGAAAAAAAGAGATAGGGCCTTAGCTCTTTTTATCTCATTACTTTTTTAAAAAACAGGAAAGTGAGCGCGTTTTCTTATTCTCATATTCAAAAATGAATACAAGGATGCTTTTTTCTGGTTCAAATCGCAATACCAATGTATATATATATATACACTGCTGGACAATTGCTAAGGACGGATCACAAATTAATATGTAGCATAACATTAAGCGAGATATGAGGCCTAATAGGATAAAAAATAGTTGCCACACTGTTCAGACATTAGAATAAAGAATATTTATTGTTCTGGAAAGTACAAAAGCTGTGAAACATCTGAAAGAAAAAAAATGTTCATTTGATCTGCGCACGGAGAAATGGAACAATGCATCTAAAAGTCAGCAGGCACCTTAAAGAAAGGTATCAGTACGGGATATGTCCACCGTGGAGTGTGATGCAACATTCCACACGTCGTACCATACTTTGCACAACATTATCTAGCAGCTGTTGAGGCAATTTATCCCATTCCTCTGTGAGTGCACGGATGAGGGTGTTCTTGTTTGTCGGAGGATAGTTTCGACCAGCAACTTGCCTCCCCAAAGCATCCCACACATTTTCAATGGGGTTTAGATCTGGAAAATGCGCTGGCCATACGAGACGTTGAATACCCTCGCTGTCTAGATAATCCTGAACAGCGAGTGTTCGATGACATGTTGCGTTGTCGTCCATAAAAACAAATTTATCACCGACAGCACCACAGAAAAGACGAACATGAGGAAGTAGAACTTCATCAATGTATCGTTGGCCCGTCATAGTCCCATTCGCAACCACACGTAGGCGCGTGCGGCCATTGATCATGATGCCGGCCCACACCATGATACTGCATGTCGGATATCGGTCCTTTTCCTGGATATTTTCTCGACGATAAGCAGTACCACTCTCGCGCCAGATCAGTTGGCGTCTACAATCCGATGACAGACTGAACCTACTCTCATCTGAGAATAGTACGCATGCCCAGTCCTGTTCAGTCCAATTGTGATGCTCACGACACCATTGCAAACGGGCAGTACGGTGCTGTCTGGTCAATGGGACACACACAACAGGTCTGCGTGCGTGTAGTCCTCCTCCCCTCAAACGTCTGGCAACAGTTTTTCGGGAGATCTGCTTTCCTGAGGCAGCAAGAAACTGATTTGCCACCTGCTGAGCTGTGGTGCGCCTGTTCCTTTTTGCTGATAGGATGATATATGTGTCTTCTGCAGGCGTCGTACTTCTAACACGACCTCCCCTGTGCCGTCTACTACACATTCCAGTAGTTTTAAATGACTTCCACAGCCGTGAAACACCGCTGTGAGCGATGTCGAACTCCCTGGCAACATCTGTTATTTTTCGCCCTTCTTCGATCTTTCTAATAATTCGGCCACGTATAAAATCATCTATGTGATGTCGGGAAGACATGCCAAAAATTTTAAGTTCATCTATTAAATATCTCCTGTAAAACTTTGACTTGAAACAACAACTGTCCACACGCGTCAAAACCTTTAAAGCTCTTATGAACGCTATCACGTGATGAACAGACGTGGAAAAAAAATTTGCATACTCATACTTCTTCTTACTAATATCCCGCACTTATTCTAATTTCCCACATTTTGCTTCCTTTCCTTTTTTGGTTGCTATGGATGATAGTGTTATCCGTCCTTAGCAATTGTCCAGCAGTGTATATATATATATACACATACATATATATAATTTAATTTTTAAAAAATGACAGAAAAATAAATTTTGTTTGAAGAAAATATAATTATGTTTCAACTTCTAACACACAATTTATTTCCCATTTTCCACCCTTCATTTTGGTTTAATTTTACTGTGACTAAACATATAGAGGAAACGACCCAGTTGCACTACAACTTTCAAACAAGATTGCGTAAGGCAACTTGACAGCTAGCTGTAAACGATTGATCTCTTGGTTCTTACTTTACAAAGGGACCGAACTGAGCCATAAAATTGTCCCCGTTCGACCTCCCAAGTTTTAAAATGGGGGAAAGGAAAGAAGTCTGTTGCATTTTTAAAGCGAATGTCAAAATAAGAGTAAACGCTTTCGGAATAACTTTTCAGGAGGAAGCTAACCACTCAGAGGGTTAAGTAATAGGAATAAGTCCACAAAAAATTATTTATTAGAGATATCACTACAAAACTTTAGTAGTCTTCAGAATATGCTCCTTGAGCATGAACACACTTCTGCAGGTGACGTTTCTACGCTTCGTACGCTCGTCACCAACCGAAACCTCAGAGCATGGGTGCAAGCCCTTTTGACATCATCCAGGGTCCCGTGGTGGCGCCCTTTGAGGGTGGTTTTCACTTCGGAGAAGAGGAAAAGGTCTGCTGGGGCAAGGTCGGGGCTGTAGGTAGGCTGTGGAATTGTTACGATGCCATTTTTTGTCAAGTTCTCGGTAACCATGAAGCAGGTGTGAGATGGCGCATTGTCGTGGTGGAGCTTCTGATTGGCGGAAATTTCTGGTCTCTCTCGGTTGACCCGTCGCTTCAATCTTTTTAACACTTCCATGTAGAAGGCACCATTGACTGTCTGTCCTTCGGGCACAAATTACGCGAAGACAGCACCGTTCTTGTCATAGAAGACAATCAACATTTCTTTCATTTTCGACTTGGACATGCGAGCTTTCTTCTGTCGAGGCGATTGCCGAGTGTACCATTCGTTGCTCTGACGTTTTGTCTCGGGGTCGTATTGGGGCTTTTGAACGTCCATTAAAACTTTCGGCACGAGTTTGGCGCAAATCTTTCTCATCCCAAGATCCTCACTGATGATTTTGTGCGCAACCATTTTATCCATTCCTAGCTGTTCTGCGATCATGCTAACACTTAAACGCCGGTCCATGTTCTGCAAATGACGCACACGTTGCTCGTTTTCTGCGGTTCTAGATGTTGACGGGCGACCTGCACGGGGCTCGTCCTCCACGCTGTCCCGGCCTTCTTTAAACATTTTGTGCCATCAGCTTGCGATAATCTTTCCCTGCCGTACAGTTGCTGAATCATTTACAGCGTTGATGCACCCGATTTTCCAAGGCGAACGCACAATTTGATTGCGTAACGCTGTTCAATGTTTTGTTGCATTTAGAACTTGCACACATTTTTTTGAAGACGTCTACGCCACGCGTGATCATGCCTCAACCAAAGCCAGCAGGTGACTGCGGAGAGAAGCGTTATCGAGGTCGACGTCCCCACTACCGACTCCAACCGGTCGGAGTGCCCTCTGGCGTACAGCAGCGTCAGGACAAAAATATTCTCATTACTTAAAATACAAATTCTGTACAAGTCTTAAAGTACATTATCACATATTCTTCGGAGGAAAAAGGTTTATAATAGAATAATTTTTTAAAGACCTGAAATTCTCCATGAGGACTATTAATGGAAAGAACGTGGATAGACCCGTTACAGTATTGGTACAAATAAATGAATAAATTTTCAAAGCAAAGAAACGATATTAAGTGTCCCAAATTATTATTTGGTGTAGCCACCAGGCGCTACAATGAGTGATGCTGCTGTACGACGTAGCATTGATTCAAACAGATGTTGAATGTCTTGTGGAAGAGAATTCGATATTGTTTGAAAGCGACCCCAAAGTTCGTCTTTCGAAGCTGTGGAACGCAGATCACGAGCGAGACGCCGACAAACCAAATCCCACACATGCTGAATAGGCGACATACCCGGTGAATAAGCAGGCCAAGGAAGAAGGGTCATGTGTTGGGCTGAAAAGAAGTCTCGAACATACCTTGCAACATGTGGGAGGGCATTATTCTGTTGTAAGCTCCAGGGATGCCTTAAAGAGTGGGAACGACTTCGGGCTCTAGCACTTCAAGGACGTATCTATTGCTATTCAGATTATTCTCAATCTTCGTAGAAGCTGAGACCACCCATGGTGAGAAGTCACACCCCAGACCATAACTCTGGGTGTTCAGTGACTATGACATTCGAAAATGCACTCTGAAGGACAGCGTTCACCGGTAGAGCATCTAACACGAAAACGGCCATCATAATTCCACAAATTAAAGCAGAATTCGTCAGAAAAGACACCTTTTTGCCAACAGTAAAACAAAATAAAATGATGTAAAAGTTTAATTATTATATTATCAGTAATTTTGATCTACCTTTTTTTCTCACTTAAGCTTAAACTTTTAAGAATAATACATTGATCACAAAAATATAGCTAAGTTCTCGCGCAAGCAAATTTCATTATTCAAAGTATGTTAAAGAACTTAAAATAACTTATTTCTGCATTGTATTTTATACAAATGATGTCTATGCTGTATATTATACTTTATTGAGTACTTTATTTCTTTCATAGTGTTTTGTATAAAGGATTTAAGGGGTCACAGGGGTGTTAAATTTCTCCGGAGGTCTGAAAATATAAACAATTTTTAAACAGGTATAATTTCTTTAAATTTAAGTTAAATAATTCGAATCTTTTACACATTACTTATAAAGGAATGGGGCTTCAGAAAAGTATAAAATGTTTAAAATATAATCATAATTTTAAAAATTATAAGCATATAAAAATAAGAAACTTTTCTGTAAGAAATATTTATTAAGTTTTTTACGTCGCGCATGCTATTTTCTAAAAGAGTAGGTTTAATTACTAGCTATAAGTTGATTTATAAAGGAAAATGTATTCCTAATACTTTGTAGCTACTTTTATATAAATAGAATAATAACTTACATATTTTAATAAATAAAAACTATACATTTTTAAAAAATATTTAAAAAATTGCAACATTTTACAAATATTTTTAAATACAAAAGATATATAATACTAAAATTAGGTAGGGTTTAAAGAATATGATGCATTGTACAATTCTATAAAGTTTTATACATCAGAGGCTAATATTTTAGAAAATAGCGTGTGCAAAGCAAAAAATACTTAATATTTATTATATAATTTTGATATGCTTATGACTTTTAAAATTATTATTATATTTTGAACATTTTATACTTTTCTGAAGCCCCATTCTATTTTAAACAATACGTAAAAGCTTCGAATCATTTAATTTAAATTTAAAAGAATTATACGCGTTGACCTCTAGAGAAATTTAACACCCCTGAGACCTCTTAAAGTACTAATGCTAATAAAATGTATTGTGTTTAAAGTTTATTGTAATTTTATGTACTGGCGTAACTAGTCCTTAGAGGGCCCCGAATCAAAATTCTTTGAGGGTCCTTTTAGAGGGCACCCGAGCATTTTACGCGATTTTCTCTTGCACATGTTTGAGCCCCTGGAACTTTGGGGACCCGTATCACTGATACGACGGTAGCTACGCCCCTGATTTTATGTAATTCAAGGGAACTACCCCTAGCAACGTGTTTTAAAACTGTTTTCAGCAGGTTTCTTATTAACACGCTTTTAGAAGTTTCACTTTATGTAACTGAATCTTTGAACTCGATTTTTATCCACTTTAGAAGGTCAGATTAATAAGAAATTTTGCACACTTCTCAAGGACTTATGACAATACAATAATTTCATAATTTTGTTCCATTGTCCTGATCAAGATCATCAGGAATAACAATTTTCAGATTTAGCGACTAATTCTTTATACCGTTTCCAGATTTGGCGACTAATTCAAGATCCCATTTCCAGATTTGGCGACTAATTCAAGATCCCATTTCCAGATTTGGCGACTAAAATATTGTTACAACCCTATAAAAGCGAAAACGTTTGTGCCAGCAATTTCTTATCGTAAGTTTTTCTGAAAATGGAAATAAAAAAAAAAGGAACGTGCATGTGGAAAAAAAATTATGTTCTAACCCAGCGATTCTCAAACTGTAGGGTGCGGCCCCTTGAGGGGCATGTTAAGCCTAAGTGGGGGCGCGAGCGTATCAAAAAGTCCAAAATAAAAGGTTTAAAATGCTTATTAATTTACTGAAATGAAGCAAAACACAAAATACATTCTGACATGATGAAAAATAAAATACATATTCACACTGATATAAAATACTTATAAATGTATCAGTGTGGCAAAAAGTGTTTAATAATTGATTTATCAATACTAAATTGAAAGCAAGTTTAGTAATTACTAGTGACTTCCATGGGTTTGTCATATCTATATATAAATAAAAATGTAATGTGTGTTTGTTCAAAGCCGCTAATCTCCGTAACTACTAGACCATTTCCTCTGAAATTTTGACATAACGTTGCATTTGAATCCGGACGGGTTCTTACGTATTTATTATATTTTGTAATTCTTTCTAAATTTTTTAAAATTTAATTTTTAATGATTTTTCAGTGTTATGACGTTATATTATGTCATGTTTGTCACTAAAAGCAAAAATGTATACTGTATACACCGTTTTTCAAGATTATTACATATTTTTACTATAGTTATGTTTATCGGTTGGAATATTTATCAAATTTTTCTGTTCTTTGATACTCAGTTAGGATTATTTTTCAAATAAATCACGTTTTAATGGTTATACTTTTAACAACCAATTTTTTTTTTTATAGTTTTGACAACATTGGGATAGTATTATCGCGGGATGTTTATGTGTGTGTGATTTTGCTTACATTGCACTTACTTTTTCAGTAATTTCACGCAGAATTTATTTCTTTATTAAGCGAACATTATATTATTTTTACAAATCAAAGCTTCGTACTAATGAAGGTAGTTTAGTTCTTCTTACTGTAACTAACGTTAGTATTGTGTTTCCGTTTTCGTTATCTGCTTTAGATAGTTTGAAATTAATATCATGAATAGTAATAGCGCTTATTTTACCTTGCTCTCCAGTAATCTTTTTTTAATTCAATAAATAATAATTATTTTTTTTATATTTTACGACTTACGTGCGATGTCCTAATTTTTGCAAAATTAATCGACGGGATTGTTCTTGACATTTTTTAAAAATTTCCTTTGATGTTTCTCTGAAATACGAAATAAAGATTTTGTATTATATATTTTGTGTTTGTACAAAACTTTCTACATTGATTTAATCAAAATATTGATCCTTATTTTATTTTTTATATCTTTTTAAGATTTAATTTTATTTTATAGCTAGCAGTATGCCACAAGGGTTACAAAAGTATATAATAATACACAAAAATTCAATCAAATAAAAGAAAGTGTACTTACGTATTATTGCAGCAATCACCAACTCTATTATAACTTGCCAAGTTGGCAACCTTGATTTCCTAAGTGTTGAATTGGCAACCAGTTGCTTCATTTCATATAATGTCTCCAATAGGTTGCGATAATACGTAAGTACCGTTTGCTTTTGTCAGGGACATAGCTACCGCTGTATCAGCTGTACCAATGATACAAGGCTCCCAAGCTACAATGGTCCCAATACGTGTTATATATTACAGTCACTAACATCAAGCTCATATATGAAAAGAGCCCCTAAAAGAGTTTTGACACAATGCTCCTCAGAGCTGTTTTTCAATTTCATTTGTTTTTATTTCAACCTTTTTAAGTGTATACAATCTGCTCTTTAGTGCATAAAATTACTTTGCAGAAAATCAAACTTAGGTCATCATACTGGCTAAGCAAAGGCAGTTTTAGTAGTAATTACATAACAAACTGGAACAGGCATCAAAGAACGAGGAAAACAGACAAATGGCTCAAATACCTGTTGAAAAAGCAGGTGGTCATAAGATTATAATTATTGTTGATACCTGTGTACTATCACAACAATCGCCAACATTCAAAATAACTTTCCAAGTTGTCAACCCCATTTTTGAATGTCAGGTATGCGCTGAATTGGTAATCATGTGCTTCGTTTCATATAATGTCACCAATAGGTTGATATAATACGTAAATCTGTAATTTAATTCTATGCATTACTATAACATTAAACTGGCCACAGCATACCTATTTGGTGTGATTTCAAAATCATGCCAAAAACAAGTTGCCTACCAATATGAAAATAATCTTATGAGTATTATTTTAGCCTGTTTTATCTTTCCAGTAATCCTTAATTAATTCAATATATAATTTTAGGTTTTTTTATATTTTAGTGCTTACATTTTTTTCCAGCTATGTTCAGCAAATAGAAAAAAATTGGCAGAAAATAATATTTGGCAAAATTAATCGGTAGGAGTTTTCTTAAATATGTATTTTTATCTGTTTTTGACATTTTTTAAATTTCATTTGATGTCTGCCTGAACTACGAATGGAAAAATAAATATTTTACAATATATATATTTTGTTTGTACAAAACTGTTTTTTATTGATTTAATTAAAAATTGAAACTTCTTTTATTTTTGTCTTTTTAAATTTAATTTTATGTAATTAACATGTAGCTAATTTAATTAACATGTAGCTGTACCCAGCTACATGTTGCTGTAGCTCAGTTAGCTTAAAGAGACTGGTGCATCATGAAGTATGCCATGAGGCTTACAAAAGTAAGTAAGAATTCAAACAAATCAAAGAAAGAGTACTTACGTATTATTGCAACAATCATAACACATGCAAAGTCTATTAATAACTCGTCAAGTTGACCCCCTGATTTTTATGTGTTGCACACATGCTGAATTGGCAATTAGGTGTTTCATTTTATATAATGTCACCAGTAAGTTGCGATAATACGCAAGCACCAAAATAAATTTAAAGTACATAAATAAGTTCATAACATGATGCATTTTGAATGTAGGCAGTAACCTTAATTATTTGTGATGTATCACATTACTATTGAGCTTTTTCTTTTACGATAGTGTCAATTTCGTATCAGTATAGTTTATTTTTTCATTGTTCTTCATTTTGTGTTTTAATTGTTTTTCTTACTTCTGAGTGCAATTGGTGAGAATTCTGTTCTGTCAATTAATTTTTATTTAAAACCATAGTGAAATTGACCTCTTTAGAGTGATTTGTTCAAGAGGAATGGATTATTATGTCTCCCGTTGCATCAGAATTGAGCTATGTTGATTGATTTACGTTTGAAGTTAAATATTTTGTTAGTATTTTTATTTTTTCCCCTTTTTTAATGTTTTGAATTTTATATGTTTTAAATTTAATCTTCATATTTTTAAGTTAATCAGTGTCTGTTACATTTTATAAATGCGTGCAGTCACCTTAATTATTTTTTGATAAATTGCATTGCTGTTGTGTGAGCTGTGTCTTTAATGATGGTGTTGATGTTGTGTGAGTATATCGTAAAAGTACAAAATGTCCAAATTTTTCTGTGGATCATCCAAAATGTCTTATGTACCAACAATTTATGACTGCTGCTCTAGAAGCTGGGGGGTCATTGGGAAACTGGATTTTATGAAATCCGCCGTCCCATATC
>BMAU01020242.1:0-173534 GCA_019973935.1 Trichonephila clavipes | reverse complement strand
GCTCTATCTGATCATGATGTCTGAATGACTGCTGCTCTAGAACACACAAAGTTATTTGTATATTAGCATCACCATAACAAAATTGGTGCCATGCAAAGTGCTCCGCTGATTTCAAGGAAACAACACAGATTCTAGCATTTTTTATATATAAGAACCAGTCAGTCCGATTTGGGTGGAAAATGGTGTGATTTGCATGGTGGCGGGTGGCTGCGGTTATCTTAATATGCAAGTACCCACACAACAAATGTATTGGTCCATGTGAAGAGCAGTCTGTGTCTAGATATAAGCCACTCTGTTAAAAAAAGATAGGCCCTTAAAATTTTGTTAATAGCAATTGCTTATGCTTATTGAATTGTGAATTGCAACAATTATTAATCATTATCAACACTTCATCATGCATATTTTGTTGCGAAATCATGCTTATATTTGAGTTTCCTGCGTATTCATTTGAGTTTCCTTTACATTCTACTGAAAATATCTTCAGCCACACACATGTATAGTTTATATTTCTCCCCTAGCTTTATTGTAGATGAGAAGGAAAGCAGGCGCAAATAATCAATATATGATTGCATACAATACACAATTAGATTTTGTTGTCACATGTTGCTCATATCTCATTGATACTTCCAGTGTTAATGACATTTTTTGCGTAAGGCAATCTCACTTAATATTTTTCCTACATTGCATTGGTATTAAGCTGTCTTTTACTATAGAGCTGATTTTTATGAGTGTAGTTAATTTTCCCCCATTGTTTTTCATTTTAGTTTTTCCTCTTTATTTCTCTGATCATTTGACAGAAATTGGCTCTGCCAATTAATTTTCATTTGAATTCAAATTATATAATAAAATTGAGCACTTCAGAGAAATTTGTTGGAGTGGAAGGAAATACTCTGTTTCTTGTGCTTTGGAATTGAGCTGGGTTGATTGATGTACATTTGAAGTTAAATACAAATTAGAGACTATTTTTTTTTTTTATTTTGCACTTTCTTTTTTGTTCCTGCTTTTTCCATTTTTCAACGTTTTAAAATTTAATGTTTTTGTTTCAAATTTGTTTTCTTCATTTTAAGTGCAGTCAATTAATTGCCTTCAGTACATAAAAATAATGCTTTGTAGGAAATCAAATTTAGGTCGTCGTACTCACTAGACAAAAATAGTGCAATGAGTAATTACGCAAATGAGAAAAACAGATAAAAGACACATCAGAGCAATATGCAGCCAGACTTGGGAGGATGCACGTTTGCAAGCACAGCATTTGCTTTTTACAACATCAGGTCTGCTCTGTTTGCAACAAAAAGAATGCAATAGGTTACAGATGGCTGAAAGATGAGCAAAACAGCATTTCATCGTCAAACATGACTTGGTGAATAATCACACGATAACAGTCACATTGCATTCCAGTACAAACCAGCAGAAGATTATTGGTTGAGCCAGCATGTTCTCATCAGCACAATTACTGAAGTGTCATTATTTCAAGACTCGAAATTTAAGGGAGAAAAAAAAAAGGAATGTTTTTTTACACCACTGAAAAGTTAAAAGCTGCCTCAACTTGCAGAACCACCAGAGCCATTAAAAAACTTTGCTTGCCAGATATACTGTGGAATCAAAACATTTCCTACATAACACATTCAGAAATACAATTCCTGCTTCCAAATGACATTATTTGGAAAAATAAACATTTGTAAACACACCTTTAACAGATGCATAAGCATTGTAAAATGACCATTTGCCCTTGAGGAATCTAGAGTAGAGCCATTTAAAAGTATCTTCGAGCTTAAGGTCTCCACTATGGAGACAATATAAACATAATTTTAGGTTCATAACATAAGGATGAAAATAACCCATAATAACTTCAAGTATTTGGGTAACAAGTTACAAAATGAAATCAGTGAAGGAAAGTTTTGTGTACACATATATTTTGCCGCCCATCTGGTTTAGTAATGCTAACTGCTGTGTCCTAGGGCATGGGTTCAAATTCTGGAGAAAGCATGGATGTTTGTAAATGTATAGTGCCTTCGCGGCATTGGGGTACTCTGAATAGCCATCGAGCTGCAAGTCCTCTCGTGAGGTTGGTGGAAGGGGAAGAGAGGTGGGAGGCATTTGACCAATACCGGATATTCTCCCTCAAAAAATTGGGTTGGAACCAAGCCAAATTGTATTATCACCTGCATGATGCTCAAAGCTACAGCTAACAATAGGCGTACATCTTATCTATGCCTCAATGAATTTCGTGAGCCTCGATCTGACACTGTCAAACAAGTGGCATTAGAAACAACAACTACATTTATAATTTTTTTATTATAAAAAATCATACCTCAAATGCAAATGTTTAAACATACTAAAAATAGGTGTTTTTTTTTTTTTTCTTTCTTTCCTTTTACCCACTCTGATCCACAGCAACGCGTGGCAGGGTACAGTCAGTACAAAATATAATACTTATATTGATAATTTGTGCAGTTTTTAATATTAAAGTGGCATTGTAGCTTTAGCATTGAAGTACATTATTATTGCATTCAATACATTTTTTGTTGTATGATGGGGCCGTGATGAAAATTATGACTAAATTGGGGTAGATTAAAATATGGAAAGTTTGGGAAACACTGCGCTACGGTATTGGCGACATTAGATGAAACGAAGGATATGGTTGCCAATGCAGTGCACATGACACATTCAAAATCGGGGTTGCAAACTTGGCGAGTTATCTTGAGTGTTGGCATTGTATAGCGGTAGTACATAATATTTATTATAGCATCATGAAAAACTTCTTCTATACAGAGAGAGTTAATATTATGTTAGAGGTATTATATATTATGGTAGTAGTGTGAATATATATAGTAGAAATTTGCAGTAAGTAATTATACTTGGTGAAACTCTTGAGCTTGAGTCAGGTATTTTTTTATCTCAAAATTAAATTTGATTAATCATAAATGTGCATTGCTTTTTTGGAACTTCTAATAGAGTTTTATTATGTTGGACTCCGTAAGAATGATATTTATTCAGCAAAATAACGATAGTTTTCTTTATAATTTCTCACTCCTCACTTCTAAATGCATTAAAGTGCTCGTGAACTGTAAAATTTTTTTACATAGAATTATTTGAAGCAATATAAACTGTTCTATAAAGAAAATAACATTTTGTATTACTTTCTTTTTCGAATATAATTTTTAATACAAGATTTCTTCAATGAGAGAGATAGAGAGAGAGAGAGAGAGAGAAGGGAAAACTTAAAACATTTATATAACGTTGTAGATTCTGTAAGTGTTCCAATCATTTGTTGAGAAGAGGGAAAGGAATAGATAAGCAAGGCAGTAAATCGTTTTTTAACAGTATCTTATAGTAGCTTTCTAAATCAATGCTGTTCAATGTCTCTGCAAAAAAATTACAGAAAAACCAGATGCTATTAAGTGTGCTTCTATCAGTGAGGTGATGTATCAGTAACACAATATTTAATTACACAAGTCATACATACTCTTACAGTCCTTGTTTTTATCATCATCCTTTAGACATTTATACTTGTCTTTGTTTTGGGGGTTTTCCCTCTTTAGTCGTTTTGTGCAAGTTCTTTTCTTTTGTGCTAGACAGTCAAATCTATCGTACTTTTGCACGTGTTGGTGATTTTCAATGGCTGAGTACCCATTCAATGGTTTATAATCAGAAGCAGCATTCTGCAATAAAAAATAAAGATTCAATGGAATCGCCTATGCGTAACATGTAACTAAAACATGGGGGAAATGCTGGCAAATAAATGTATACAGGACCCTTTTGAAATAAAAATTGAACTTGGTAATTCTTGATGTAATTTAATCATTAAAGTGTCTGTTCATCTTTTATCTTCCGTTACACGAGTAAACTGGAAATAAGTTATCCCTCAAAGTCTTGGTAGGTTCAAGACCATTATGAATAAAAATTCTACGAGAGAAAATTTAAGTGAATTATTATGTGAATTACATATACACTGAAGCGCCACTGGATTAAGAATAGCAAGGCTATGCAAATTGTGTAGATCTGCGTATCATTTATGTGCAAGTGACAGCACTGTGGTAACTGCATATATAGCACGTACTGTGGTTGTTCTGAATTAGTTGTTAGAATTACCAATATGGGTAAACTGCCTTATTTTAGACGCCTTCGATTGTGAACAAATCGTAGATACGCGATGCATGGACCATTAAACTTCCGAAATCGTCAGAAAGCTGAAATTTTCAAGGTCGATAGTGTCATGGATAGTGGACAAAAACTAGCTATCGGGCAATCTGCAAATGGCGATTAGTCTTGACAGTGCGTGGTGACAGATGACTCAGGCGTATTGTACGTAGCCAGCGGATCCAAGCAGCTCAAATTACCAGCCAATTGAATGACGTGCCAGTAGTACAGTTAATAAATGGACTGTGCAACGCTCCCTTCAACGTATGGATTTTGGGAGCCGTCGACCTACCAGAGAGTACCATTGCTCAATGCTCTCCATCAAACTGCAAGTCTTGCCTGGACAAGAGAGCACCGAGACTGGAGTGTAGAGTACTGGGACAGTAACATAGAGTGATGAATCTCAATTCCGACTACTAACGTTGACGGGAGGCCGAGAATATGACGTCAGGCTCATAAAGTCATGGTCCTGCATGCTAGGTTAGAACTGTAGAAGGGCATGGTGGCTCAATCATGGTCTTGGATGTTTTGTGGCACTGTTTGGGATCTTTCGTGTGTGTACCACCCTCTCAAAGCAATTCGGTACCTAGAGTTGTCAGTAATCACTTTCATCCATTTATGCTGTTGTGTTATCTGCACTCCAATGGAGTTTCCAGCAAGACCTATGGCTTAACTATACCTCTCACAAGTCTCGATTGGCTACTGGCTGATGGATCAGCATTCCTCTGACTTTTCTGTCATAAATATGCCATAGAAGCCCAGACATGAAATCTACAGGCATCTTTGGAATTTTTTGGAACAAGGCGGGAAAGGCCATCACACACAGCACTAGATGAGACTCATGTCCTTTCTAGGTAAGTATCCCCTAATTCAATGGTGCTTCAGTGTATATATCAATATTTGTAAATGTCTTTTCTTTATTACATTTTTAGTGTATTTATGTGATTTTTATGCACCCAAAAGGGACTTCCTACTCTGGTTTCTATTCTCAACAATAATAATACTTAATTAGGCGTTGCTTCACCTGTGCAATATACATATATCAAACTTTAATAAATTTTATAAAAATATTTTTTGTTCGTTTAAAATATTAGTTTTTATATTTGCTTGAATTTTCAATTAGATAAGTGGCTGAAAAGTAACATGAACAATATGTTAAAGAGACTGTAATAAATACGCTTCAATTTCATCACTTTATAAGAATAAAATTTTCTTTCTAGTCTAAGAAATTTTTTTTTATATATAAAATATTTACTTTGTATATTATTCTGCTGGCCACACAAAACGCAAAACACGGTGAAGAAGCATGCAAACCATAATGAAAATTGACATCATGCATTCGCGGCGATGAAATATTTCGCGCGATGATGAATCATTAGCATAATACCACAGGACGCACAATCAATAGCGACCGTAGCGCCACCTGCAAGCGCTACACAAGGAAGAACATTTTGAAATTTAAAGTACGGAAATTGTTTCTTAGTGCGTTTTTGTTTGCCTGAAGCTGTTTACCTGGCTTCATGGATGATATCCAGCGTCTGTTGACAAAGTTTTTAAATTCGACCGAGGAAAAGCAGTAGCCTATAGGGATTGCGGATTATCCTTCAGAGAAATCGGTCAACGTGTTGAACGAAACAAACTGTGATGCGGATCTGTCATCTATGGATGCAGGAGAAACGCCAAACTGACGGGTTATCTCGGCCTCGTTGCACCACTGCCATAGCACAACAGATTCCATCCGTTACGCATCATTCGGTGTCCGTTTCGTACCATTCGAAGCCGTTTGCAGAGTGAAATGTCCGCAAGGGGTCCAATGCTTTGCTTAACCTTGACAGGAAAACCACAGGTGTTTGCGCCGGCAATGGTGCGATAAACGGCGTACGGGGACAACGGAATGAACGACATTGTGTTAACCGACGAATCTCGCTTCTGCTTGCAACATCACGATGGTCAAATTTGAGTTTGGAGACACCGTGGTGAGAGGCTGCTGAACTTTTGCGTTATGCATCAGACACATTGATCCTGCCCCGGTATTATTAGGGTAATATTTTGAATTTCACTGCAGCACCCCTCTGGTACGCATTGCCTGTACGCTGAACACCCAGTGCTTTGCCATCAGCCCTATTCCAATATGATAATGTACGACCACGCGTGACACGCAATGTTCAAGAGAGTTTTTTACCCTTCAGATTGAATTGCTTCCTTGGCCTGCTTGTTCTCTCGATCTATCGCAAATCGAAAACGTGTGGTCCATGCTTGCACAACATCTGACTTGGAACACACTACCTGCTGCTACACAAGAACAACTTTGGCAATATGTGGAAGCCGCATGGACTACTGTTCCCCAAGGATACATCTTTAGCTTCTTTGATTCTGTGCCGAACCGTGTGGCAGCAGTTATGGCCAAAAAAGCAGCTACACTAACTACTGATTTTGTCATCATCAACACGTCATTAGAGATTGTAATTTTAATTGCTGGTCTTCGTACTATATGTTACCTGCCAAAAAAATTTCTCTGTCATATCTCGTATTCCTTCGTGTTGCATTTTGTGTGTGGCAGCAGTATATATATATATATATGTTTTCGATTTTGATTGCTGGATATTCATCTCTCATTTGTGGAGAATTAGACAATATATATATATATATATATATATACAAATAGCTATAAATCCTAAGTATAACTATTCAAGATAGTAGGAAATATTAGCTACAGTAGTACAAATGTAAAAACTCCTGACCTTAGGAACCAAGATTGCAGGTTTAAACAAAGTTTTAGGGCTAGCCAATCTTCACCTGTAATTTGCTTATGCTACTGAGCCACAGTGAAAAGAAGGAATAATATTAAGAGAAATTTAAATATTACAAAATAAAAATACACTATGTGCTATTAAAATATAACGATAAAATTATAGCCTGCTAGTATTTACTAGTATAGATTTAAAGAGATCCAATAAAGCAGATGTTAAAACTTACTTCGTGAGTACAGGAACAAATCATGTTTCCCGCTCGATACAAAAGGAAAATTGTAGTTCCGCATAGTTAGAATTTGTGTGTTCAATTATGATAAAATATTTTAGATTATATATATATATATATATATATATACATTTAAAAAACCTTAAATATTAATTTAAAATTTTATAGAAAGAAAAAAATCTTCACAAATATACACAAAAATATTTAAATAAAATATAATAGTAATTTATTAAACATGGGGCGCTATCTATTGAATAACTGTATAACTAATTGAAAAATGCTATTATTATTACATATTGTCATTTCACTGAGAACTATTAGAAATATAACTGTAAAGAAAGTTAGCAGGATATTCATGTTCAATACATTGGTTAATAAAGTTATTAAAATTTAAATATATATTAGATTTATCGCTCACTAATACATTATTACACGATAAATATAGTTAAAAATAATATTTATATTTACAGAGACTCACAAGTTTGAACTCCATTATGACACTTTAAGAATGTTAAAACTAAAAGCCTATCTATGATCATAAATATTAGTATGTAATTATAATCCTTAATGCCCCATGATACTTCCAAGTATTAACATGACTATTTTTAAATTTTTTTATATATTAAATATAATATATATATATATAGAACTAATATAAAAATTTTCAATATATAATGTACAAATACATACACATATAGGGCAAGCCCTATACATATACACTGCTGACAATTGCTATGACGGATAACACTATCATCCATAGCTACCACAAAATGAAAGGAAGCAAAATGTGAAAATTAGAAGTGCAGGATATTAGTGTGTAGTGTATGAGTATAAATTTTTACACGTATGTTCATCACGTGATAGCGTTCATATGAGCTTTCTTTAAAGGTTTTGACGCGAGTGGACAGTTGTTGTTTCAAGTCAAAGTTTTACAGGAAAGATTTAATAGACGAACTTAAAATTTTTGGCATGTCTTCCCGACATCACAAAGATGATTTTATGCATTGGCGAAAATTATTGGAAAAGATCGAAGAGGGCGAAAATAACAGATGTTGCCAGTGAGTTTGACATCGCTGGCGGGTATTGTTGCACGACCGTGGAAGTCATTTAAAACTACTGGAATGTGTAGTGAGCAGCACGAGGGAGGTCGTGTTAAGTACGACACCTGCAGAAGACGGATATATCGTCCTATCAGCAAAAAGGAACAGGCGCACCACAGCTCAGCGAGGTGTGAAATCAGTTTCTTGCTGCCTCAAGGAAACAGATCTCCCGAAAAACTGTTGCCAGACGTTTTGAGGGGAGGGGACTATAGGGGAGACCTGTTTGTGGGTGTCCCATTGACCAGACACCGTACTGCCAGTTTGCAATGGTGTCGTGAGCATCGTGGACTGAACAGGACTGAACGTACCGCCACAGCTGAATAAATTTGGTTCGTCGTCATCAGTTATGCGACATACCAACTGATCTGGCGCGAGGTGAATTTTCTTATCGTCCGGAAAATATCCAGGAAGGACCGTGATATCCGACATTACCGATCGTAATTTGTGAATGGCGGCTGGCATCATGATCAATGGCCGCACGCGCCTACATGTGGTTGCGAATGGATATGACGGGCCAACGATACATTGATGTGAGATACTTCCTCATGTTCGTCTTTTCCGTATTGCTGTCGGTGATAAATTTGTTTTTTGGACGACAACGCAACGTAATCATTGAGCACTCGCTGTTCAGGATTGTCTAGACAGCGAGGGTATTCAACGTCTCGGTATAAGCCAGCGCACGTTCTCCAGATCTAAACTTCCCATTGAAAATGTGTGGGATGCTATGGGAGGTAAGTTGATGGTCGAAACTATCGTCCGACAAACAAGAACACCCTCATCCAGGTACTACTGAAGATGGATGTATTGCCTCATAACAGCCGCTGGATAATGTTGTGCAAAGTATGGTACGACCTGGTGGAATATTGCATCACACTCCACGGTGGACACCATCCTGGTACTGATACCTTCTTTAAGGTGCCTGCTGTCTTTTAGATGCATTGTTCCATATCTCCGTACGCAGATCAAATGAACATTTTTTCAGATGTTTCTGGGCTTTTGTACCTTCCAGAACACTAAATATTCTTTATTCTAATGTCTGAACAGTGTGGCAACTATATTTTATCCAACTAGGCCTCATGTCTCGCTTAATGTTATGCTACATGGCAATTTGTGATCCGTCCTTAGAAATTGTCCAGCAGTGTATATACATATACACAAATACATAAACAAAAAATATAAAAATAATCATATAGTTATATACCCAAGATAACTAAAAATAGCAAGAAGGGCACATAGTATAAAGACAAACTCCTGGCCTTAGGAACCAGTATTGCAGGTTTAAAAAAACAAGTTTGTAAAAGCCAACCTTCACCTGTAATTTGTCATACTATGTACTAAGAGGAAAGGAAAGAATTATATATGTAGAATTTAAATATTAAAAAAATCATTAAAACTAAATAACATAGGAACATAAACATAACCTACTAATTCGGAGTTAAAACGATGACCAAGAGTACAGTAACGTGTTCCCGCCAATAAGGTGAGAGCAGAACCGCATAAAATTAATTGCGATACGATAATAAGAAATATATATATATATATATATATATATATATATATATATATATGATACATATATATATATATATATACTTTAAAAATCATAAAAATAATAATCATATAAAATTAGCGTAAAATATAAAAGAAACTCAAAAATATATATATTAAAATTTTTTAATAAGCATGTGGCGCCATCTATTTAATAATTGTAGAATAAATTAGGTATGTCTAAATTTAAAAAAACATTATAAAACATAATAACAGTAAAAATTACAGTAATACAAATTGTATCATAAAAAACCATTATATGTAATTACAAAGAAAGTTAACAGGATATCCATGTTCAATACAGGATTAAATTTTTTTAAGATTTAAAATATTAGCTTTATCGCTAACTAATACATTATTGCGATAAATATAGTTAAAAATAATATTTCTATATATAGATATTGATAAATTAGAATTCCAGTAAGGCACTTTGATGATATTAAAATTAAAGGTATTATATATATATATATATATATATATATATATATATATATATATATATATATATATATATATATATACCCATTGGTGTGGTGTGGTAGTTAGGAGAGGGGTGCCAGCTCGAGGTGTCGTCCTCACGTCACTTGACCATGGTTCAAAATTACGTGGTCCGTCGCCAAAGCCCTCGTGGGCTGAACAGTGCGACGTTAATATTAACTCACTAACTCACTCACTATATATATATATATATATATATATATATATATATATATATATATAAGTTCTCTTTAAATATAATATAATTTGTGATGTACCTCACAGGAAGTACATCCTCGGGAAGTATCAGCGTGAGCTAGAAGGTGTAGGGTTAACGTAAGAACTAGAATCAAACATTATCTTAATATGACTTTATTAAGATATTCAACTTAAACCTTTGAACAAATATATAAATGAGAGAATCTACGATAAAAACAATGCGCAAACAGTAATATAATACAGACCTATATCAATAATTGAACCGCCTAATCTTCAAAATATAATTATAGTAAGTAATCATAACTCTACCTATATTATTCTGTAATAAACTTGTTCTTATCTAAAGCGGTATGCAGCTGTACATTTAACTTCTAATAGATCACCAATATGTTTATCCACGACACACATGAACTTGAATCTTTGAACGTCGAACTTCAATTATCATCCAATACCACAACGCACTTTAATTGTCGAACATTCCTTTCCACTACCATTACATTGCCCTTATTGCCATCATTGCCATCACGCTTACTCCAAGATTCTATATTTATCCTATATTATTTACATCTCTTCACTTCTCGTTTCTTGGATTTGGTTGGAAAAGAGTTGCCATTAATTCTGGCCCAAAGAACCCAAAGGACTTGTTAAAGAAAAAGACGCGTAAGTCGTCACAACTTAACAAAGGTAAACAGATTAAAATAAATTTTACTTTTTAGACTGGAAAACTGTGAGACTCTGTTTTTGAAAAATCAGACAATTAAAGTTTTTAATCTTTTTACGTTTAATCTCAAATTATACATTGTTTCGTTCCATTTATCGTTTTCGTAATATATTGGGAATTATTTTTTTTTAATGAATTTCAGTGATGAAACATTTATGCTTTTAAAACTTTAGTTAATCATCATGATTTGACCAACCACTGTGATGTTGATTAGTTGATTTTCAACATCCAGGAACTATTAAAGGTTTTCGTGATTTTTTTCCGATTACTGGTTCTGAGATGGTTATAAGCTTTGGCGGAACTGAACGCGGATTTGGCGTTAGATGATACTTGAATGAAACATCTGCACACGCACCTCACTCTAATGTTACGAAAACGAGAGACTGATACAAGTCCTTGACCCTCATGAACTGTTGTGCCACTGATTTTAGTTCAGTACCTATCTTCGTATTTTTTAGGATATTTTTATGGTGATTTTAAAATTATTTTTAAGACAAATTATGCATGTCAATTGTAATTTTCCTCCCCCAGTAAATAGATTACAGTCGGACCTATATAACGAAGTCGTTAAATGCCGGAAAAAAAGGTTCGTTTATATGGAAAATTCGTTACACAGGGTTTATCTTTCAATGAACAAAAATGAATTCACCACATGAAACAAATTTTTATTCATAAACACACACTATATATTAAAAAAAGTAATTATTCACGCTTTTTAAAGAAAATTATAATGCATGTTTTATTTTTATTTATCCTACCATCAAAGAAAGAAAGAGAGAAAAAACTGCAATGAAAACAAGAAAAAGAATGTGAAAGATTTCATTGTATTTTTCAATATTAAGAAAATGGTTTTACACTAAAATTATTGAATTTTAAGAACATTTTATAATTTAAAGCATGCACATAATATTAAACATACATTATTTTATAATTAGAACACGGAGACGGAAACTCCATTGAGGGTGAAAGATGATATTTAAGATGTTTCTAGTGAACTGGGCAATGGGGGGTTACAGGGAACCCCTTCTTGGATGAAACGTCCCTCTATTGCTCTCGGCGATTAGGACCTAAAAAAGCAGTTCAAGATTTATGACCACCATAAAATGTTAAAGAGAAAATAACTTGAAACTTTTTTTCAGAAAAACTTAAAAAAGGGAGAACAAAATTGAATCACAAAAGAAAAAAATTCGTTACATAGAAAAAGCACTTTGCTATAGAGGTTATCTTACGATGAAAAACATGCAAATGTTCAGGTTCCAGGAAAATTTCGATATAGAAAAGTTCGCAATATAGAGCTCGTTATATACAGGTTTGACTGTATTTAAACAAGGAGGAATCATTATTTAAATGTATACACACCAATTTTTTCAAATATTAAAAAGGAAGAGAAAAATGATACATACTAACACTGCAATAAAGACTTGAAAAATCACAACCACTATAATACATATATATAAATGCCCCCTTATGATATTCATGTTTCAGGATAAAAAAAAATCACATTTCTGAAAGCGCTAAATGTTTTGTAAAACTTCGTATTTTTTTACATTAATGAGAGATTATTTTTTTTCTCGTTATTTGTGGTTGTGAGTTGTTGAAATTAGTTGTTTTTGAATCCATTATGAGTACCTATTTCGTGATAATGCTTTCCTCCACATTCATAATTCAACTTACTTTTCCACGAATATTGTAATCAAATATGTAAAATTCACAGAATTAAAAAAAAAAAAACATTTTTAAGATTTTAGAAAAACGTGGATTTCAAAAAATACATTGACAGCAGAATTTGTAGGACGTAATTTTAAACGATTGTATTTTTTTTCTTTATATGTGAGCAGTCAATTTTTCTTAAAATTCGACGATTGCATTATCCACTGTCCAGCTCACCCCACCATCATAATAGCAACTTTTCTCCCATCCAATCAGGAGGCTCCATCTCCCACAGACGTCAACATCGAAGGACTCTAAAACTTATGATATGGGATGAAGTTAATTTATAATCCACAGTTCCCAAAGACACTCAGCGTATATCTGTAAAATTCTATAAACAAATGGCAGAAAATTTTATTTTCAAGTCTTTCAGTTTATAGTAATGCCAAAATAAAAAAGTTTAATTTCTCGTAACCAGTTTGTTTTCATTTCTGATACTAAATTATCTCAAAAGTAATTTTACGGAACTTTACTACTCTCTATTTGGTAATTTAACGTCAAGATAGGAAAAGAATAAGATACCAAATTAATGTCTTAAAAAATTCAAGAAGTAAATGTAATAGTTTCATTTTAAATGAAGGGTTTAACAAATTTTATAATTCATTTCCAGCTCTCAGGCATATTATTTTCATGTTTTTATTGTTTTGTAATTAAATTTGCACAGATTGTTGAATATACAAATAATGAATTAAAAAACTTTCTTGCACTTTAAAGTATCCGGAACTACCTTGGGAACCGTGATTTTGCAAAGTGTATAAATGAAAGTTTTATTCGATATTTTAGTTTCACTTAGAATAGAATACACTTGCATAAAAATTGTTTTAAGAATATTATTTACAATAGAAAATTATTTAAATGCAATATTTGACAAAAAATGAACATAGAATGAGCTCTTTTCAAAACATTCCTCCTTATTATATAAAATGCTTTCTATAATAATAATATTTTGCCTTTATATATATCTCATACCTCTTTACAAAGATTGAACTAGAATTTTTAGAAATATACATCTTAGATGTGGATTTATCCATATTTCACTACAACAGAGGAGAAATTTTTAAGAAAAAACACACCAATAGTTATTTAAATTGGTTGGAATTCTGAAAATAATGTGAATTTTTTCAACAAAATAGTTCAGACTCTCTGAGAAGTATTACCTTATATAAACAATATATTATGACTATAGATATTTTTATAAAAAAGGAGAACGCTTTGAAAAGAGGTTATTCTAAGTTAATTTTTGCCAAAAAATATTGTATTTAAATATTTTTTTTTTCTCATAATGTTCTTAAAACAATTTTATACATGTGTTCTAATCTAAGTGACTCTAATATCATTGAAATGATCAATTTATGCGCTTTTTTTAAATTCACGGTTCCGAACGTAGTCGATTAACTTAACCATGCTTGCTCGTCTTTCGTACCAAGAAACATATGTTATTTGCGTTGTTTCAATATAAATGTAAAGCTCACATGCGGGTTTTTAGGTATATGAGATATAAAAATTAAAAATCTATTTTTAACGTTTGATTGTCTTTATTTTTTCTTTTAAAGATGTTGTTAATGTCCACGAGTTTTATTTTTAATAGGTTATTATTACTATATATATATATATAATAACTTTCTTAGTAATGTATTTGACTACTTTTTCAAAAGCGCACAAACGAATATTTTTTTAATTAGTTAATGTCCTTTATATTAGAATACACATAGAAAATTGTTATAAAGGTATTATTACAACAACAACAAAAAATTACTTAAAAACAATATTTTGGCAAAAAGTATGAGCATAGAGAACTATCTATTTTCAAAATATTCACCTTTTATGAAATTTGCTTCAATTATAATAAAATTTTGCCTATATATAGCTAAGACTTCTCCAGACAACCAATTGAAATAATAATTGGTACTTTTTTGCTAACATTTTTTTCACTCTAATGTATTAAAATATGAATAAAAATCCGCTTCTAAGTTATATATTTCAAAAATCCCAGTTAAGACTCTGTATAGAGGTCTGAACCATATATATATATATATATATATATATATATATGCAAACTATTATTATTGTAGAAGCAGTTTTTCTTTTTAAAGCAGAATGTTTTGAAAATAGGTCATTCTATGTTCATTTTTTGTCAAAATATTGCTTTTAGATATTTTTGTAGTAATAATATTCTTAAAACAATTTTATATACTTCTACTTTTATTTAAGACACACTAATTATTAAAATAATATTGTTTGTACACTTTAAAAAAAAAAAAACAACCCCGATTTCGAATGCAATTATATAACTTAATAGAGGTGTATATTTTTCATTATTCAATATTATTTTAATAGATTGACACTAGAATGAAAAAGAAATGAATAAATACATTTTTTTCCTATAATATTCAGAGTAGTTCTTTGAATTGAAATCATTGAAAAATATTTAATTTTAAAATGGATGATTTAATGTAAACTTTATCATATACATTTCTTATTTTCTGGCAAACTTTTTCGACTTTTATTATTTTTTGTAACATTGATATTTGCGTAGATTGTACATATTATAACGAATTCATACCTAAAACGAATCAAATTTTCTTACGTGTTAACCATACTTTTCTTTAAAAAGACTGACTGAACTTTGAAGACCTTTCATATTCGACTCATACAAGGAAATAGAGTTCTCCTGCATATGATCTATATGTTGTTTTTCTTACTAATGCTACTTTGTCGGCGACGTCAGATCAGAGCCCACGAAATTCATCATGGCAAAGGCTATATATACGCATGTCTTTAGCCGTAGCTTTGAGCACCATGTAGGTGACAGGACGTTTTTGGCTCAGTTCTACTCCAATTTTGAAGGGAGAACACTCTGGGAGTGGTCAGTGGCCTCTCACCTCTCTTTCCTTTCACCAACCTCACGAAAGTGCTTGCGGCTCGACGGCTAGTTAGAGTGCCCCCTGCCGTCAAGGCGTTAAACATTTCAACAATTTATGCCTTCTCCGGGATATGAACCTAGGCCCTACGGCACAGCAGTCAGTGTCGCTAACCACTATACCGGATGGACGACACATATCATCTGTGTTTCATAAAGTGAGAATTTCCGGGAATAGAGGTAATGATATTATATCTTCTGTCGGGGTGTAGCCTCTGTTGAGCCGGACTTTCATCGTTAAATACCCTCGTTCGTTACAAAGGGTTATGTTAAATCTGTAGACTCAAAGTGCACACATCGCTGTGGTGTGTAAAGCTTCAAAGTCAAGTGATAGCTCAGACGTCCTCTTTCTTTCAACGTGGTTCAAAAGAACGATAGCCATCATCCATAGCAGAGGTTGCCAAAGTGGCGGTCCACGGACCACAAGTGGTCAGCGAGAAAAATTCACTGGTCCCCAGAAAAATGTGGAATATACTCTTACTCATCGTTAAGTTATGTTTTAAAAGAGTTAAAAGTTATGTTTTAAAGTCAAATTATTTTTCCACGAACAAAATAATCCGAAATTGCAAAAATTCTTGTCCAACAATAAATCTCTAGCAAAGTTTGTATTCTGACGTATTTATCCTGTTAAATGAACTAAACATATTTTTTGCAAGGACAAATTAAGGACGTGTTCACACTACGAGAAGTAAAATGGAGGCGTTTCAAAGAAAATATTACTGTAGCAAACATGGTTGGTTGAAGACGATCCGCAAAATATTTTTAATTTTGATGAATACATGAATGAAAATAATTTTAACCAGCAAGTAGTAACCTATTTAAAAGTACTTGGAATACAAAATCTTTTGCTCGTTATTACTAAGGAATGCAGATCTCATACATGGTAATATGCGGATAGTAGATTTATTTGCAGTGAAAATTCAGATAATAGTTTAAGCATGCATCTAAAAAAGCCTCATCGACCTATCTCGTCCGACAAAAATCTAAATTTCATTCATCCTTATCAAGATCTCCAGTTGTATCTTTTCATAAAAGGGAATGCCCTTTTTCTTTGTGAACAGGCGATGAAAATTGATTCAATTCTTACAACTTATTTATGTTAAAAGACCTTTTCATCTGTCAAAGCCATCAAAACACGGTACCGATTCCAGCTTGAAAATAAATGAAGTTCTCCGTCTAGCAGTAACATCTTTGGATCCAAATATCCACATAAATCTTATATCCAGGAAGCAGGAACATCCACCACACTAGGAATGGATAATGATAAAAGTTTGATACAGTTAAACCATTTTTAATTGTTTTCACAGTTATTATTTATTTTGTTTATTTTATTATGGTTTTTATTAATAAAATTTTCATAATTTGTGATTACAATTAATAGTTTCATTTAATCAACTAGGTACATTTTATGTGTTCTTGGGTCTAATTTTTTTAAAAAAGTATATTTAACACTTAAAAATTTTATTAGTGATCTGCGGGATTTAAATTGCAGATTTACTGGTCCATGAGGTCAAAATGTTTGGCGACCGCTGATCCATCGACCTCATATTGCTTCTGTATGCTCCGTCAATAAAAGAAATTATTTGGACATTGATGCGGGCATTTATTGAGGCTTCGCTAATACGGTGCAATTATACAAGAAGTACTTGTTATTTGTATAATTTTAATATGATTGCTAAGCCTAGTAATTTCATGGATTTTTAGCTAGTTTAAAAGCTACTCATTTGAGAATGTTTAACAGTGTGTTTTTTTATTTCAAAGGAAAAATTTATTTGATTTTTTTTTTTCATGATTTAAGTGTTTTTATGTAAAGTGTTTTCGTTAATACCAAGTAACTAAAATAAGTTAAAGAGCACACCTTACGAATCGATAAGCAATAGAAATTTGAAATATAAATTTCCAGAATTTCATAGAATACATTCTTCATACAGTATAATTTTTCACATCACACTTTTGTTACGTTAAAATAAGAATTTCAAGCTACAAAGAATATTGTTCTTCATTTGATTTTATTTTGCTTTCAATTCACCTCCCTACATTTAGAATCGCGTGACCCAAAAAGACCAAAAAGAGCCTTGGAAAGCCATAGGAGACCCTGACCTCTGTAGATCCAGTCGAGGCACCTGGAAGAGCCGAACTTGTTTGCCCTTTTTGCCTAACCACAGGGTATGACTTTTTTGGGGTATACCTCCACTGGCCTGCCACTCTGCGGCCATGCCAAAATGGATGGTGACCACCTGCTACAATGCACTGGGCTCGATGAATACCCGGCTGACGACATCGTCTGTCGGTACTGGAGGAGAGCTCGGCGTTAAATGGTCAAGAAGCCAAACACGGGTATTGGATAAATAAAGGGGTAGTTTACTTTTGATAGGAATGTATTTCTAGTAAAGAGAGAAACATATTTCATTTATTTTTAGAACAAACATATGTCCTAATCTCTATCATTCTGAGTTTTAAGTTGATGTAGATCAAATATTTATATTAAGTTTTCAGTACAGTTTTGGAACTTAATTCTCCCTTTCTCTGTATGAATCAATATCTTTTCACCATTAATATTTAAAATTACACTCATGGACAAATAAATTAGCGCACCAAGAAGGAGTTGTCAAATGAAACGAAATTTTACATACGTAATGACTACTTCGACATAAGTAAATGATTTAGAAAATCAAAGAAAAAAGGATAATTTATTCAGAGAAAAAGGCAAAAAGAACGGAAGATTTAATATCCTGTTGAACCTTTAGCGTGAATGCTCGATGCTATACAAGTTCATATGATGTCTTGGAGGCATTTCGTTCCATATTTGCTGTAACCTTGCCTCTAGTTCGTTCAAACTCGTTGGATGCCCAACTCGCCACCCCAATTGCTCCCAGGTATGCTCGATTGGAGACATATCTGGGGAACAATTTGAGCCAAGGAAGGTAGTAAGAGTGCAGAGACAGTCTTGTGATACCCTCGCCGTGAGAGGACGAGTATTGTCTAGTTGAAAAATGGCTCCTGGAAGCCGTTGCATGGTGGCAACACATGTGATTGCAGAATGTCATGGACATACCGCTGGAGCTATCATGGCGCCACGGATCAATACTAAGGAGTGACCACGTATTATAGGCAATGGCCCTGCATGCCATCACACCAGCTGTGGGAGTTGTGTGTCACTGTAAAGCAAAGGGAGGATTGATGCATTAACCATGGGGTCTCCACATACGAACACGATTGTCATTAATGCTGAGATTGAAACTGAATTCTCGTCGCTAAAGATGACCTGGTACCATTCCGTTGCAGTAAAGTTTCCTCGTACGCGGCACCACTCAAACGGAGGCGTCAATAGGTAGGCTTCAGGAGCAGCACACTTAATGAGCACCGCAATCCCAAATGTCCCTCAGCCAGGCGCTTTTGTATGGTTCGAAGACACGAGGAAGGAGCTACCTATTAGCAGATGGCGGCCGATGAAACAGTTGGCTGTACGCGTGCATTTCTTACGATGTAGCGGTCTTCTCGATGACTGGTCTTGTAGAGGGCGTCTGAGCCTAGTCTTCGTGTAAATGACATCTCTTAGATACGCTGGCTAACACCTCCTCACATCACAATCAGAGTGGCCTAATTGACGAGCTACTCGCCCCTAGCTGACCACTCAGCTTCCATTATGCCAATGATTCTCCCCCTCTCAAATTGCGACAGCTGCTCATATTGTCTTCGAAAACGGCGTAATGACATGTCTAACTCAGCTTTCCCTTAGTAAAGGATTTAGCACACTCAAACAAGCTTTGGTTACCTGTTTTATGCTCAACGGAGATCGACGTTAGAAATGCCCTATATCGGCTTTATGTAATGCGCAATCACGTTGCATTTCTAATCCTTTGCATATCTCCCGACATGTACCGTCTCATGCAGAGTTCGCTCGATCCCGCAATTATTTCTTGGTGCGCTAATTTTTTTCCCCATGAGTTTATTTTATGATTCTGTATCAAATAGCTTATATCGAATCAAATTCGTTAATAAATTATTTTTCAGAGGTAAACGTGGCTGGTTAAAAGCCAATATAAAGAGAGCCAATTATCCAAATCATTTAGAATTCAAAAATAAATTGTTTTTTATTTAAAATAGGCACATTAAAAAAACTTCAAAAGGTACAGTATTTTATTCGGGAAAATAAACTACATTGAAAAAACTTTCAAGGAAGTACAGTATGTGTATAATCAGTGCTTCTCAAACTTTTCAATAGTGGCGCCCCTTATTAATCTAATTTTTATCGCGCCCCCTTATGCATTAATAATGTACTGAATGCAATAACAATGCATTTTTTACGCTAAAAAGCAATAATCTTAATTATATACCGTACAAATTCATGACATAAGTATTAAATTTTGTATATGTTGCGCTTTTAAGCAAAAAAAAATATTAAGTTATAGGATAATTATTATGTTATTTTTCCTTTCTCTAATTTTTAAATTGGAACATATTGCAAAATGCAGTGGCTGTAGAAGACAAAATATAGATATCAGCTTTTTTAGAAGAACTCAGTGGGTCAATTTCTAATCATATATAAGCATTCCTTTGAAAAATTTGCTCTGTAAGACAAGCCCATGGAAGTCGCTAATTTACTAGTATTGAACTTGTTCTTAATTTAGCATTAATTAATTAGTTATAAAATACTCTGTGCAGCACTGATACATTAAAAGTATACCGGCTGAAGTGCCCGCTCTTTGCACGAGTTCATTTATAAGAAAAATAAACAATATTGAGATATAATCGCTGAATTTACAGGAGTAAAGCCAAGTGCCTGTAATGTTTACAAAAATGTAAAATGATTTTTAAAAATAATTTCTCCTGGAAGTATAGTGGTTTTAAGCGAACTGTAATTTTAAGCCCATCACAGAATTATCATTTAGAGTTGATGTTGAATAATGAATAATAATATAAAATTCCGATGAGAAATAATTGTATTATTTTCAATATTTAAAGTCTTAACATGTTTTAAACCTGGAGCAGGCACGCACTTGATACTAATGGTCGAGTGGGGTTATTGAGCCACCCCAATCTTTTTTTTATAATTATTTTTATAGTACACAATAAAAATCGTAATTCCAGTGAATAATTTATTTAAGAGAAAATATACTCACCTACTTTCAAGAACACAGAAAATATTTCGGAAAAAAAAGTTATCACACCGGGAACTCAGTCAAAACAAGTACCTAAAGATTGTAAAAAAAACGTTTGTCACTCCCAAAAAAGAGGGAGATATGTGACAAATATATTTTAGTTCACACGTTAAGACTGTCAAACAGGAGGATAGTGTCAGAGCCATTGGTAACAATTAAACAGTTTTGCCAGAATTACCGATTTCGTGCACTCTGTGCTCGGCGTGACAGCTCCGGAATAAAAGTGTATTTATTACAATATGGATGTTGAAAAAAATTATGTAAAACGTTTTTCATTATGCTTTTTTATATGTTTGGGAATAACTCATAGAAATAAATCTTGGCCATAGAAATAAATCTAATAAAGAGCTCTCTGTGCTTTTCCAAAAATCATAAAAATATTTTACAAGGAAAAAATCGCAGCAGAAATAGTTTATTTGCAAGTTCCCAAAATGAAAAAACAAATACACAAGAGCCAGGACTAACTAACTAACCGTACAAGTAAGTTCGAAGGTCAAACCGCAGCAACTACATTCTGCTGCCTACAGCTGATGACAATAATATTACAGTGATGAATTTTTTATCTTCCTAAAATTTTTTTTCGATTATGGGTCTGAGTTTTGTTTTTTCTCGTCTTGGTTTGAAAAGAAACCGTAATAGAAGTAGAAGCTTTAATTTTTTATGACGTAATATCGCAGATATATAAACTATATCGGTGTAAATGTGCATTTTTTTATTATGTCAGAAAGTATTTTGTTTTACTTCATTCCAGTAAATAAATTTTTTTTAATCTTTTATTTTCGATATGCTCGCGCCCCCCTTGTACGTTTATCGCGCCCCCCCCAGGGGGGCGCGCCCCACAGTTTGAGAAACACTGGTATAATCCTTATTTCGATAGAGATGGATGTTCTTATGTTTTTTGTAACCACTCCATATTCTATGACCTCTTATTTATGCTGATCATGGTTTTGGAAGATCTGTTACGTGTTTTTTAATCCAATTTTTGAAATAAAGCACTTTGGCATACATAACGGGCCATGTAGGGTTACTGTTGTCCTTTGTGCCATGTGATGTTACGCCAAGGGCGTAGTATTTATCTTCGGACTTGATGAAATTTGGTGAACCTGAGTCACCCTAAAAAAGAAAAGTTAGAAAGATATCAGTAAGCAGAGTGACAAGGCATGAAACAAATAAATAGAATACTACAATTACCTCCTTTTAAGATTAAATATTTTTGATATCACAAAACAAAGCTGAAATTCAAAGTGGTTTTACGAAATATATTTAATCCTTGAATACTATTTGGATGTATTCAAATTTAGAACATTCAATTACAAATAAGAGTACTCCAATATCACAAATATCGTAATTGTATTGAAAACATTTTCCTCTAATTGCATGTTTCTACGTGAGTTATTCATTGTTTTCCTTTATGAGTTCGCTTTACACATCGGTACTCCTCCACTCCCTTCCTTCAAGTGAGAGGGCTGCGGTAGCCCAGTGGTCAAGGTATCGGATCATGGCAGGCATGTCAGGATTTCGAACCCAGTACCACAAAAGACCCGCCGTGTAGGGCAACGATGCACGTTAAATCCTTCGAGAGCTCAAACGCCTTTCCGTTGGCGTGGTGTGGTATTTAGGAGAGGAGGTGCCAGCTCAGGTGTCGTCCACGTCACTTGGTCACGTCCCAAAATTACGTGGTCCGTCGCCAAAAGCCCTCATGTAGCTGAATGGTGTGACGTTAATATTAACTCATTCATTCATTCCCCCTTCAAATGAACCTGCGGCGCAGCAGTTAGAAAAGTTCAAATTTGTGTTAAATATTAAGTATAATATATAAATATACAAGTCAGTGGCTGAGTGGTAGTGCAATGCGCTTTCACACCACAGGCCCGAGGTTCAAATCCCAGGCTGGGAAAGTTTAACTCAGACTTTCATCACTTCATTCGGTCGATAAAATGAGTACCAAGCTTGCTTGGGAACTTAACACTGGGGGGTTTCGCATCAGATTGACCTCCTGACTGGAACATCTGCTCATGCACCTCAGGACCCAAGTTCACGTATACTAATAAGGGCACAGTTGGTCTTGGCCCTCATGGGCTGTTGCACCAATGAGATGTTATATAAACATAAGTTGCACAAAGGCAACGTTACGACGAAGAGAACAATTGTTAAATTGAAAGCAGGTTAGTCTCCAATAGAGATGCCTCAGTGCGTCCAATAAAGTGGCTCTCAAAGGGTTTCAAAGTAGTATAGAACATGTTCCAGGAGACAAGATCAATATCGAGACTATTTAAGGAATCCGACTACCTTCGGAACCGTGATTTTAAAAAAGCGCATAAATAGATAGTTTTCATGATATTTAGTGTCACTTAGATTGGAGAATACAGGTAGAAAATTGTTTTAAGGACATTTTAACAAAAAAACTTATTTAAAAACGATATTTTGGTAAAAAAGTAACTTAGAATAACCTTTTTTCAAAATATTCTTCTTTTATAAAAAATGCTTCTAAGATAACAATATTTTGCCTATATAAAGTAAAGATTTCTCCAAGAGAATCTGAACTATTTTTTTGAAAAAGTCACATTATTTTCTAAGTTATAACCCATTGAAATAATTATTGACGTTTTTTTTTTCTTAAAATTTCTCCCCTCTGTTGTCGTAAAACATTGATAAACCTAATTCTAAGCTATATATTTCCAAAATTCTAGTTGAGCCTTTGCACAGAGGTCTGAGCTGTATACAGACAAAATATTATTGTAATAGAAGCATTTTTCGCAAAAGGAGAATATTTTGAAAATGGGTCATTCTACGTTGATTTTTTTTGTCAAAAATATTGTACTTAAATAATTTTTGTGTAATGCTATTCTTAAAACAATTTTATATACATTTTCTAATCCTAAGTGACACTAAATATCATAAATATTATCCAGTTATGCGCTTTTGCAAAATCTTGTGGTTCGAACGTATATATATAGTCGGATATCTTAAAGTTGCAAGGAACTACCACAAGGTATGATGGCCTCTAGTTATTTTTAATTGAACAATGAACAATTGGCATTAATTTTACGGTAGTATGACTGCGGCTCGAAAATAAACTCTTCGGTGGTTCTGGTGTAACAGTTTCGAGATATAATCCCGAAAAGCTAATGCAGCAAAACTTTAAGCCATGAGGCCTTTGTAAGGATCTCGGATCCCAGCCTAGAACTGTGGGAGAAAGGGAAGGAAGAATGGGCATGTGTTCAAATTACTTAGCTTGTTTGAAACACTAACAGCAAAACAAGACAAAGCTAAAAGATGAACCCAATTAAGGCAATTTGGAGACAACGAGGTACGCGAGTATGAAAAGACTTTAAATATCAGTACACTTACTTTTGGTTCAGAGTACACTGCCTTCTTGGCTATGTAACCTCTATTTCAATTTCCAGTGACAAATGGTCACCATAATGATTACAATTATCAAATAGCACATATCTGCGTTACACTATAAATTTGATTAATCACTGTTCCGCTAGTAATCTATCCTATCTCTCTCTCTTTCTAACTTGAAAAACCAGAATTTATATAGTGGACCTAAATTACAAGTTCATGTTCTCTTCCTCAGAGGGAGTGTTCTAATAAAAATAATTTTTAAGATAGTTCAAATAAAGGATTCAATGATTCCCAAGAGGATTTGTTAATGAGAAGGACGTAGATAGAGCCGTCACACCTTTATTCTGCGCATCCTACATTTTAGGCTAGAGACCTCTCGACGTTGTTCAAATAACATTCTGCTTGGAGACAGCGGGGTTTTGTCAGTGTTCTCGTCAGTAATGAATCGCGAATCAGTCAGAACAATTGTGCGATCTATGCGCAGCCTTCGAACTAATCCTCTTGGAAAATCTTTGGGCTATCAATTCGTGTTGACTCACAACCAGCCCTTTGCAAGAAGAGAATTGTGATACGAAAATTAACTCACTATAAATAGGCGTGTTTTCTAGCTTAAGAGATAAGTCCAATACAAGAAGGAATCAATGGAAGAATAAAATATTGCTGAGTAAGCTTTGGACTTTACCCCTCCCCCGTATGGAACCACACTTTATTTCTCCATTTAGTACTTTTATTTTACAAAAGTTTCTCTTCTCAATAGGTAAACTTTTTTTTTCTTCTTTCTCTACAGCCAATAGCAATGCTCAATCTCAATAGCCGAAACCAGCCATCCCGTTGATCCTTGCCTTAGCATTTGCTTCTCAAACTTTCAATACTGGCGCCCCCTTTTCAATCACAATTTTTATCGCGCCCCCCCTTATACATTAATAATGTACTGAATGCAATAAAAATGCACTTTGACGCTAAAGCTACAATACGAGATCTAATTATAAACCATACAAATTAATAACATAAGTATTAAATATTGTATACTTTACTTTAAAGCAAAAAAAAATTAAGTAATAGGATAATTATTATGTTATTTTTCCCTTTCTCTAATTTTTTAAATTGAAATATTGCAAAATGCGTGTGGCTGCTTAGAAGACAAAATATAGATATCTGCGCTAAATATAGAAAAAACTCACGGGGTCAATTTCTAATCATAAGCATTCCTTATAAAAATCTTGCTTTGAAGGTAAGCCCATGGAAGTCGTTAAATGCTTATTAAACTTGTTCTTAATTTAATATTAATTAATTGGTTATAAAATACTCTGTGCAGCACTGATACATTAAAAGTATACCGGCTGAAGTGCTCTTTGCATGAGTTCATTTATAAGAAAATAAAACATTATTGATTTTAATAGCTGAAATGTAAGGAGAGCAAAGCCAAGTGCTCGACAATGTTTACAAAATGTAAAATAATTTTTTTTTTTTAAATGGTTGCTCAAATTACAACATCATGAGTAACACGGAGTTTTCATAATGAGAGCTGCAATGTTTCCATGAGTGATCATATAAGCGATATTAAAGCCTCCAAAACCCTCTTGCTATATCATTTTATGGACTATCGTGTTTTCATAAACATAAATCATAATCGATAGAGAATGCAATTATTTTTCACATGATCTTTTTATGGATTCTTAATAAGTAGCTGTAGGTTCAATTTTCCTCGTAGTGGTTCGGTAATTGTTAACATTTTTTGTACCTTTACATTTGCACACCAGTATTCTTAGCCAGAGACTATTCGTTGCGACCACTACAAGAAACGGCCGTGGATAGCCTAGTGGTTTGACATCGAACTCCAGACGGAAGGCTCCCCAGACCGGGGCCTGGGTTAAATCAGTGGGTCCGTAGTCTTGCTGAATTACGAGTGCAAATATCCTCCGTCGAGTAAACACATTTGATTTGTACGTGCTCGTTAAATCAGTGGGTAATTTTGAACCATGGTCAAAAACGACGACACCTTGGCACCCTGGGGGAGGACGTTTCAGCTGAATTACGAGTGCAGGGGGGTCTGGAGAAACTTTTCCTCCCCTTACAGTTCCATGCCTAAATTGTGGAGAATTGAGATCTGTGGTGCCGCCATCTATCGTCCCTTCGTTAATTTCACCGAGCTAATTCCTACTGTCCCCGTATGGTGCTCCCTTTGCCAAGGCCAACGATAGGGCGTACATCTAGCCCCTTGCGCGATGAATTTCGTGGGCGTCGATCTGACTACGTTGCACAGGTGGAATTCGAAACAACAATAAGAAACAATGATCAGAATTTTGTAATTATTCTGTTACATACTTAATACTTCATATAATGGTTCAACACAGAGGTCATCATTTAAACGGAAAACAAATGTTTTTTCTTATTGTTTAGAAGAAAACGAAAATGACGTTAATTATAAGCTGAAATCATGCACATATTTCATTAAATAAAGGGATTATAACCGTATGTGTCATTTCAATAAAAAGGACATAAAAATATACCGTGGTAGCCGAGTGTTCATGGTCATGAAATTGTCACCGACGTTGTTTTTGACGAGTCGCAGTGACCAGTTCTGAGCTTCTCCCGCCTCTTCCTGAAACAGAACTGATGGATGTTATGGGGCTCATTTTTGCCTGATGTGAAAAATTTGGTGGATAAAATGCTATCTTTATTTCAGAATAATGTTATCCTATTCGGTACCTTTCCAAAAATAAGAATAGATGCTTTCGTATCTAATTTATCAGCAAGAATATTTTTTTATTTCTTTTAGATAATGTTATATAATTAAAGGGATTTTCTACACTGAAGAGCCATTAAATCTGGTATAGCACGTCGTAGGGAGGTACTTAACCATTCAGAACGTCCGGGATTTCAATTACCTTTAAACGTCCAACGATGTCATGTCAACACCGCGATATAAAATATATAAAATAATTGTTTTAACTAAATAATTGCAAAACTATTGTTCAGTAGGGTTTAGATTTAAGACTTTTTTAACATTATTCATGTAAAAATGCATTTTTTACCCTTTATATAATAAAAAGCCTAAACATTGACATTACGCTTCGCGAAGGTTGTTGGGCGACTGCTTTGTCGCAAGACATTTCGAGTCACAAATCTGTCATTAAGATTACTATTATGCTGTATCCATTCTGTGCCATCCCCTAGCGATATATATATATATATGTATATATATATATATATATATATATATATATATATCAGAATTTACTCAAATATTATCAATTCTATCTGCAATTTCTTAAGATTCTTCATTTGCACTTTTTCACTCAATCTTGTGTCTTCATCGGAATCTCAATTAGAGCAAAAAGACAGCTCACCACCATCCGATTCATTCTCCGAAATCTCTCTCAATAAATTAGTAACTTCATCAGGGCTTAGACCTTTTCAACAAGTCATTGTTTCCCAGGTGCCTACTCTGCACAAGGCTCGAAAATCGAATGAAGTTTTTATTTTTTGTGAAAGTAGATAACAAATGCTATGTAACGAAACGCTTGGACACAACAATTTTTAGAAAAATAGATTCGTTTCGCTGTTAACCCAATAACACTGCATTCAAAGTCAAATAAATGTGCGATAGTACTTTTGGAAGCTTTCTTTTTCTAATAGTAAGGATGAACGACAGCTATTTATGATGATTAATTGTACTGCTGTGGAAATAACTTTTTCAGCGGAGAACGTTCTATGTATATTCTATTGTGAAATCTCTCCTAATTAACCTAGAACCACGAAACTTTGCTGTGCAGTACCATGGAAAAAAATTAAAAGACACGAAAATTTTCGAATTCCTGAAAAATGCGGAAAGAAACAAACTGATCAGGTTCCGGTGTCAAATTGGCACCGATGGACGTTCCTATCTAGTGTTAAGTGATTTTCAACGGATACTGATTGTCGGTGGGGCACAAGATTTCCAGTAGCAATGAAATTTGGATTTTTTGCACTGGATCATTTGAAGGATGTGCCGCAAATATTAGAGATTCTGGTAAAACTCAAATCTCCAGCCTCGGCGAACTCCGGAAAAAGATTTGACAGTACAGAATCATCGACGGCTGAAAAGATCGTTTCACAAGATAGACGCTCAACACTTCCCCAGATTGCTGCGGTTTTAGTGTAAAGTCTATCAATAGGTGTCAACATATACACTGTGCGACATACCCTTACTTACTCTCCAAAGAATCGAGCTCACTCAAAGGGTTTAGAGCTGCATCCGACCCTCGAGAAGTTATTTTATTTTGGCTGCAAGTTAAATGAAAACATGTACAAAATGGTCCAGAATGAGGAACCCTTTCCCCAAAATTCTTGAGCACCGGGGAAGAATACAACAAAAGCATTTTACAGTTACAATGCAAATACAAAACACACCCAACACATACAGGAGCTATCTTCCGAGAAGGAAATACCCTGAAACAGACATGGGACACAAAGGGAAACCACTCCCAAAAGGGATTGTGAAAATGGTGAGGGGAAGAAAGTTAGGTAAGGAGATATAGAAGGTCTAAACAATTTTTTCTTTCTAATATATTGTTGGGAAGACTCGCGCGGCAATATAGTCAACTTTCTTACAAATTCAAAAAAAAATATCAATAAAAATCCACCAAACAAACCAAAGAAAAAAGAGAGTGAGAAAGAAAGAAAGAAAATAATAATAATAAAAATATTTTGAATCACATTTCAGTTAGCGCTAACACTTCCTGTTGATATCCCCCTTAATTGGTTCTTCAGTTTATTAAAAGAAACACCGTAAAGATGATAGATAAAAGAAAGTTTAAAAAGTCAGAAATCACCTTTGATTTCCAATTTGTATTTGTAAAATTCGGACAGCCATTCTGTAAAGTACTTTCAAAATCATTCATGTTTCCATACTTTCTATGACATTCAACGCATTCAAGGGAAACTAAAATTTACTTTAATAAATGCATTTCTAACAGTTAATCTACTATTAATTTTATTATGGATGTTTTTCGTTATAAATATGAAAGTACATAAGCAGCATGAAAGGTTATCAGAGTTGTTGTTTTGAAGTAAAATTACTTTACGCACGCTTGACTTGGAGTAAGCTGGTGATTGCGTGACGAGATTGTTACGAAAAGTGTGATAGGAATTAAGGTTAAGCTACTTTATGGTTCCACCTTCCCCATACAGCAGAAATTGTCGACATAATAGAAAAGACATAGACACATTGAAAAGCTAAGCCTATTTATAACACCCATGTATGATAAACCAGACAGTAAAATAATATATATATATAGTCTAATTCTCTACAAACAAGAGATAAACATCCATCCATCGCATTCGAATATATATATATATATATATATATTCTTATATATGTATATATATATATTCTTATATATGTATATATATATATATATATTCTTATATATGTATATATATATATTCTTATATATGTATATATATATATATATTCTTATATATGTATATATATATATTCTTATATATGTATATATATATATTTCTTATATATGTATATATATATTCTTATATATGTATATATATATTCTTATATATGTATATATATATTCTTATATATGTATATATATATATATTCTTTAGAGCAAGGGTGTCAAATTCGTGGCCCATGACGGACATTTTTGCGGCCCAATTAGTATATTGGCAATATAATATATAATAAAATATCAAAATTTCTCACAAAATAAGAAAGATACTAGCTGATAACAGATGTCAGGAAGTAAACATTAAGTATTTTTCTTGTTCTTTTATTAATATTTATTATAATGTATTATTCGAAATAAACGTACGTTTCAATGAATATTGATTTTTTTTTGCTGCCCACCTCGTTAAACCTTGTTTGTTTGGCCCAAGTTGCCCTTTGAATTTGATACCTTTCCTTTAGAATATTTAAATGTAGAATGTAAATCTTTGAAAAACTATCTTTTGAAAAAGTCACACTGCGGATTGATTTGATTTAATATTAACGTCGCACTGTTTAACAACATGAGGGCTTTTGGTGACGGACCACGTAATTTTGAACCATGGTCAAGTGACGTGGACGACACATGAGCTGGCTCCTCCCTCTCCTAACTACCACACCACACCAACGGGAGGACGTTTCAGCTCTCGACAGATTTAACGTGCATCGCTGCCGTACACGGTGGGTCTTTAGTGGCACTGGGCTCGAACTCGTGACAAGGCAAGCCACGGTCCGATACCTATACCACTCGGCTACCGCGGCCACATCACACTGTGGAAGTTTTAATCCTTAAGTTTTACTTAAAATGTTATAATTCTTTTCCGTTGTGCTCGTTTCATAATATTATATAAATTATAATTATTTTGAAAAAAAGTTACTGAGAAAAGTATGCAGTTTTAAAGCTAAATTAATTAATCATAAAGATGTAATGGGAAACCACAAATTTGTTGATTACATTTGAAATGTGTGCATATTGCTTAGATTTTCTGCATTTGAATTTTTTTTAAATTACTTTTTATCGCATTTTTATTTGACGATTTTTGCGCGACAATTTTTCTATGCATAATAATGAAGTTAATTACAAAAGCGAATTATGGATGCAAATTTTCTTTTTTCACCCCGAATAAATTAAGAGCTCACAGGACTCTTAGCACATATCCATGCACTCGAAAAGGACATCCTTCTTCAAACCAATGTAACTTAGTAATAAAACGAAAAAACAATTTGAAATTTTTACTAGAAGATAATCATACGTATATACATTGTTTCTCAAAATTTCAGAGAATTTGAGAAGAAATTTAGAAAGCTATAAAGGAATAAAAATTGGACAATTTTTCAAAAATATGAAAATTAGTATTTTACACCGCGCAGAATTCTGAAGTACAAAACCGATCAAAATTTACAAAATTAATATTACTGGTATAAAAATGTTCACTTTTGAAAAGTTATACACACTTTTAAGAAATTTTAAGAAAAAAAATTTTTTTTAAATACCTTTATAACGAAAATTTTAAAATTTTAAGAAAAAAATTAATCAAAATTCAAATAAAAAAGGTTCTATTAATTTTTTTTTTGAAAATTGATGTATAAGTTATGAAGAGCCTTATTTTGAACACGTATATAAAATTTCAAACTGATACCATAAATAGTTTCTGAGAAATCCTGCGCGGAAGCTAAAATTTTTTGTTTTGCAAAAAATGAAGTTAAAGATAAGAAAGAGATAAGGTTTTCATTTAAGTTTCATTACTTATTTCTCAATAATTTCGGAAGTTTTCATAGTATGAGCACAATTTTGGTACCAAAATGTTGAGGTTATGACATATATCTTTTTCAAAACATTGAAAAATTTGCAATTTAAGAGTCCTATGAGCTCTTAAATAAAAGAAGTAGAAATTTTTCATTTATAAGCGTATGTACACAAATTTGCTAGTATTGTCCAAGGAAATAATGTATACTAACACGTACTGCAGTGCAGAGTTGAAAAATCACAACCAGAACAATAAATAAACATAACTGCCATCATACGGTATTCATGCTCCCGAAGATAAAATTTAGAATCGGAAAAAAACTAAGAGGCTCTCTAAACTTTTATAAAATTTATACCAATGAGAAGGTTCATAATCTTTTTTCTTGTTAATCGATTGCACGTTGTGGAAACAAGTTTCTTGTTAATCGTATCAATTAAACTAGCTACTTCGTGATGCTTTTCACCTTCCATCCATAACTCGATTTACTTTTCCACGAATATTTCAACAACATATGTCAATTCCCACAACTCAAAAAAACTGTTTTTAAATTTCACAAAAAAAGATGATTTCACAATAGTTTGACCCTCGAATTCAAAGGATTCATGATTTAAATACGATATTTTTTCTGTTACATGAAATATAGTTTTTCAAATTAAAAAGGTTAACCAAAAAATCAGAATTTTTTATCTTTCGTTGTTTAATACTGACTACAAAGAATATAATATAAGGGTCGCCAAAATGAAAAGTGGACAAGTTGAATAAAAAGAACACCTTTATTGGGGAAAAAAATCGCCATGGGTGTTGTAACACAGGTCCAATCGTTTCAATAATATGTCTATGCTTTCGCGGTAGAAAGATCGTGATTAATTCTTGACCAAGTCCTGCATAACTTCCTTCAGTGGTAAGAAAACGTAATGCTTCCGTAAACGGGATGCTCTCTTAAGTGGAAAAAAAGTGTGGAAGGTTTCAGAGAGACAAATCTGGACTGTATGGTGGGTATTCCAACGCTTTTCAATTGAATTTTTTAAGGTTGGCTAGGTTTCATGGCAGACATTTGGGCAATGATTGTCATTAAGATCTCATTTTGTTTTCCACCCTTCATGAAAACTTTTAAACCAGTTGTCCAAACTATGCAGCGTTTGCCATAGACTGCCTCCATTCGTTGATAGATGCCCGCATCCAGCTCACCCTCCGCAATCAAAAATCATACTACAGCACAATGTTCCAATATGAATGCATCCATGAATAGCACGATTTTACTTTTGATCTATTTCCTCTACCACGAAGAGGTTTCATTATTGCTAATCGTATGCGGTGTACACTTCCTACCTCCCTTTATATCCATGTTCGGGGGTGCTGCAATAGCTGCCATCATTTTTTGACACAATTTCTCGAGTAAACTTTTCATTTAGGTAAACCTTATATTCTTAAAACATTCTATTCCTTTTCTCTAAGTTAAAGTACAGAAAATAATTCTTTTTCAAAATCTTTGCACTAATCTATTCTGAAAATAAAAACCAAGATTGAAGAAAGTTGACGAACAAAAATGTTTAATCATAAATTCAGGAAGTAACTGGATTTAGTGAATCCTATCAATGAATGAATCTAGGATTTAATGAGTCCTATTTTTCATGTTTTCTAGTTTTAATGTTTTGTAATGAAATTTGAAAATATGGTTTGGTATAGAAAGAGTAAATTAAACTTCCTTTTTTTTTATCCTACGCCCATATTCGGCATCTCTGTCATTAGTCGACGAGCAGCCCAATAAAATGGCGAAGAAGCATAAAAAGAATTAAAATTTGCCTTCGTAGAGTTTTCTACAAAAAACTTAAAACGATGGGGCAGTGTCTGAGGTGGTCACCATCCATTTCAACCTGGTAGCACAGAGTGCAACAAGCAGAATCCTTCACTCCAATGCGATGTAAATGCCTCTGCAAATAATCATGTCCAATAAGTAAACGAAAGCACGCAACTTCAAAGATCGAGGCAGAGAACTGGGGATTCTACCACTTTAGTTAAGCAAGAAGAGAGAGTTCCACTTTTTACCTACAAGCTGCATCACCCCATACTGGATGTTATTGAAAGAACTTCCTTCGCTTACATTGTTAGCGGAAATAAAGATAATATCAAATCCTCAAAATCGAATGAAAATAATAGTAAAACAAAACAAAGTCACACACACACAATCCCTTGATTCATCAACCCCTGAAACAAATATTTCAGAAATTTCTAGTTTAATCGAACTTTTAATAATTCATTCCGATCTTGTTAATAAAATGCCAAAGTTACTGTAACTACTCCCAACTCTTAAGGCATCCAAAGATGACAGGCAAAAAGCTTTTCTTCTTGTAAAATCCCTTCTAGATAAATAATTCTTTAATTTTGCTCTTTCTAATTTTAATTTCTCCCTCTTAGTATTTTTATCGCAATAGTTTTCTCATCTCATTTGTTGAAGTTTTTCTCTGAGAAGGGCAGTCTCCGCAAGCTTACTCTACAACCAATAGCAATGCTCAATCGCAATAGCCGAAACCAGCTACTCCATTGATCCTTGCATTAATGAAGCCACTCCTCCTCCTACAAGCCAAGCGAACAACACCAGCAATATCGTATCTTCAAGATAGGGAGCGGAGGATCGAGTCATCGATCCAGTCTCCTGTGAAGTTCAATTTACTTACTACCCCATACCAGGAGGCTCTATTAAATTGCAGTTTACTGTACATGATTCTTTTGATGTTACGCATACACAAAGGAGAGTCAGGTCTGGACAGGAGAAATCCCGCTTAGCTAACCTATCTGCTCTCTCGTTTTCAGAAATGTTACAGTGGCTGGGAATCAACTGATGAGCAATGCTTTCTTTAGACTTCCCAAGTTCAATAAACTTTATTCTACAGTAATGAACTAGTGCGTTTTCATTAAATCTTGAGTTTATTAGAGATAAAATGGCAGCTTGAGAATCGATAAAAAGCACAATATTTCATTCAAAATTGTCACAATACTTTCTGACAAGATATTTAATACTGAAAGCCCTTGAATAGACTCCAGCACCAGCATTTTTAATGGCATCTTCTACTGAAACATCTGTGTATACATGGAACCCCAATTGTCAAGAGGATATCTGCAATGTATAGTAGCAAGAGCAGCACTATTTAAGCCACTATGTATAGAAAATTGCTTACCAACATTCTAAACAAGATTTAAGTGGCTCTCCAACCTCATCTGGCACATAATAGAGTTAAATTCCAGTGGGAAAACTTGGCGGTTGGGTGTAGGAATATCGTAAGTATCACAAAATTCATGAACAGTTGAAGGGGAAAGATGTATGGGTTTTTAATCTCTCATTTGTGGGTCTATTATAATTTAGGATTTTTTTTCTTTTTCTCAAGATCTTTTCAACGAGAATTAGGGCACTTCTTTGGCTTCTTTCACTCAAAGGTTCCAAATCTGTCTGGAGTTGCATTGTAGCTATAGGGGTTGATTTGGCACCACTAGTGATTAAACGCAGCATGCTGTTTCGGAAAAGATTAAGCCTATTTCTAGCAGAATCGGAGAGAAGCAGTTATTAAAAACTCATTTCCATGTTCAACAACAGGTCGGGCATAACTCTTATAGGCTTATTGAACTTCCTTACATATTGAGCATATTTGACCTTCAAGAATCTTTTAAGTTTTATACCATTTCACTTCCTTTTTATGTTCCAATCTTTTCATTCGAATAGACTTCAAAGATGTCCTTTCGATATTTACTTAAGTATCGAGAATATAATATTGTTTAAAAATTTTATTTCCTATTTTTCAGTCCAAATTATTTGTTAACAACAGAAGTAACACAGTGAATTCCTATTAATTTATTGTGTTGATAAATGTCGAGATTGAATGAGATTGACAAACAAAAAGAATGATTTATATATTCAGGGAGAAACCGAAACAGATTTTATTTGAAAATGAATGATTTGACTTAGAGTATATTTAATGTTTTCAGGCATATTTTTGATTTTAACCCGGGGAGGTCGCGCAGGGTACAGGATCAATCGAAGCTCAAGGAATTTTTAATTTGGGGAAAACTGTTTGTTTATTACCAATGTTCTTGTCATTATCCTCCTGTATGACAGTCTACATAAGAACTAAAATGTATTTGTCACAAATCTCCCCTTTTTGGGGGAGTGGCAAACGATTTTACAAGCTTTTATTTAACTTGCAATGTAATTTGTTTGGGTGGAATCTTCACTGAATTTTGAAGCTGATGTCTTCAACCGATTGAACTGAAATTTTGTATACATGTTTAGTTTGGATGACAATGCATGTTTTGACCATTTACATTCTGATATCACAATCTGTTAAAAAGATATTAATTAAAAAGTTTTTACCCCTGTTAGCTTTTTATTCTGCCGAGCAGCTTATCGGATTGAGCTCAAAGAAGTTCCAATTCTTCGACTTTTTTTAAAAAACAATCTTTTTCTTTCTATCAAACCGAGACAAAAAAATAATTACATAATAAGAAATATCATTTATTTCGCCACATTACGATATAATTCGTTTTAAAAATTTTGTGATATTTTCTATTTTTTACGATTTTTTCTAAAATTAGTCAAAATTCATGCGTTTTCATGAAAATGATTTCTGAGTCATTCCGTAGGAATTTTTTTTCGTGTTAATGAATCGATATTCTGCACTAACAAAGATCAGGAAACCGGTTTTCGACGCCAGTTACGCTACAACGCTAGTAAACGTAGTTTTCAATTTTTTTTTAAAGTTTTAATCTTTTTTGAGAGTTTAGTTTTTTAAATATACTTCCCAATCTTTCCAAATAGATAACAAATAACGGTAATTTTTAAACAAAAATGTAAGAAAAATAAACTGCATAAATCATTTCTTTCCGTATTTTTTAAGAAAATGTTCCAATCTTTGAACAAAACATGAATAACAACATTTGACACCTGGAAAAAAGTTCCGTGTGATTATTTTTTACAAATAACGAAGTTATTACAGTCTACTCTCGATAATTCGAAGTTGGAGGGACCAATGAAAAACTTCGAATGATCAAGAGTTCGAATTATCAAGAGGGTAGTAAAAAACTCTCAAAATACACGAAGAGAAGTTTTTTTTCTAACACATTTAAATTTAAACTATGCAGTAAAGCAACAATTGTACATAATTTTTTAAAGCACATTTTATACAGTATAAAAATAAAACAGAAGTTAAAAGTCCTATATTAAAAGAATACACTTATGTCTTGAAAATAACTATTAAAAGAATATACATACTATATATAATAAATACTTTTTGTCGAAAAAATTTGTTATCTTTTTTTTGTTTTAAGTCATTCAATCTAACTTTGTCAATAGATTTTTCTAGAACATATGAAGCCTGTAAAATGTCAGCATCAACATGATTCTGAAGGGAAAAGTTGCGTAGTTTGTTTAGTGACACTTTAGCTTCTGACAGAGATACCGGAGTCAACTCCTCCGATTCGTCTTCATCACTTTCTGTATTATTGTAGTCCAAAACCACAATTTCAGTGTCAGATAGAGCTGCCCATACAGCATTGTCCGTGTCAACCAACACGTAGTCGTCAAATCTTGTTATGGAAGAGCTTCCCAAAGGGATGGTTCAGCATTAAATTCAGTGAGTGTATCGTCCACACCAACCAGATTCGGTGAGGAGAAGCCTGACTTTTTAAAACAGCTGTGAATTGTCAAAAGAGTAACAGCTCTCCAAGCCTTGTCTCAATGATAATCAAATCTGTTAAAGAGAAATAGTAGTTATATTCTGCTGATTTTCGAGGCTATTCAAAACGCTTTTAACGACTTCACGCCGATAAAAAGTTTTAAAATTATGTATAATGCCCTGGTCGAGTGGCTGAAGTTTGGAGGGAAAAATTTAAGTTTTGCATTTGATAAAGGTGGTGCGCTATTGTGCACAGTCCAGTTGTCTAAAAATAAGAGAATATGTCGTTTCTCTCTTTTCATATCCGAGTTCAGTGAGACCAACCATTCATTAAAGAGTTCGGGGGTCATCCATGCCTTCTTGTTTGAGCGGTATTTGGTAGGGAACGAGTTTATGCCCTTGAAACACCGAGGTTTTGTAGATTTTCCTATGACGAGAGGAGTAAACTTTTCTGAGTCGTCCATGTTTACAGCCAGTAAAATAGTTAACCTCTCCTTGCTATGTTTTCCTCCATGGCATTTTTCTTTTTTTGATGTAAATGTTTTTCTGGCAAACACTTGAAAAAGAGTCCGGTTTCATCCGTGTTGAAAATGTTACGTGGCTCGTACTCCTTTATTAGATCCGAAAGCGAGTTCTGCCACTTAGAACAAACGTTAATGTCGACACTTAAGCTTTCATCACACATTTTTTTGAAGAGTATCCCATTCCTTTTCTTAAAATTTGTAAGCCATCACTCGCTAGCAGAAAACTTGATTCCTAATTCTTTGGTGAATACTTTAGCCTTTTTCTTCAATAAAGAGCCACCCATCGGAATATTCTGTCCTCGACACTGTCTCATCCATGAAACTAAACACTGTTCAAGACGTGGAAAATTACCTTTTCTAACGCGTTTTCTCACTCTACTCGAAGATGCACTAAAGATTTTCTCTTTATTCTTCAGAATAGTGGGATTTAAAATGCTTTGGCTACATCGAACTTCCTCTCACCTTCTTCAACTGATTCTGTCACCTTTTGCTTTTCAGAAATTGTTAAGCACTTGTACTTTTTAAAAGAAGACATGTCGTTCCTTTCGCATGATAAGTCGACACTGAGGTGATGTGTAAAGTAGTGGCCGAAGGTTTGTCGAAATTAACAGATAGGAAACGTAAATCACCACAACTTTAGTAAAATAATATTTTTAATTTAAAATTTGGAATCTCTAAAATGAACACAAGGCGTATTTCACAGTTCACACTCAGCTACGGGGTATACTTAATAGCAAGGGTCAACACAACTATGGCACGTGGAGCAATTTTTAGTGGCACATTACCGCTTTTTTTTAAGTAATAGAATAAAGTTGAATCCCTGTCTCTCCTGTGTTTGCCCATTGGAAGACGCTATGATTTCGACCAGAGCAGACGTGTTCTTCTGAGCTCCAACTTGCATTCTATTTCCGTCCTGATGGCACAAATGGAAACCAATCCACCAGATATTACTAACAGCTGCGAAGAGAGAAACAGGCTTTCGCTGGAAATCAAAGCCCTTGACATAGTTATCAATCTCTGCACTGAACTTGTCAACTTTCCAGACACCGATGATAACCACGAGATGAAGGCTATTCTTCGGGCCTCTATTGATGATACCCAAAGAAAAAAGGATACAATGGTGAGTGAGCTTCGTTCCCTCCCCCCAAGTATGACTTTTAATTGCAATGGTAATTACTGTACTCCCACGCCCCCAATACCGACTGAAAAGCATAAAGATAGTGATTCTAATCACATTTTAAAAAATTATTCTGAAGCACCCACAAATGCAAATAATGCTAAAAATAAAAAGAAAAAGGAAAAACGTAAAATTAATAAAAAGGATTCTGTGGAAGACTTTGTCTTTCCCAAGAAAATAGCTAGACCTGTATCTTCTTTACCTAGTGATCCAGTCACTGAAAATAATAGTTTCTCAGATCTTGAATCTGAAAATGATAAGGATCAAGTTGCTCCGGAAGAAAATAATGAAACAGTGCCCCCAAAACCCAAGCCCCCTCCCCCAATTCATCTTAAAATTAAGAAAAATATCAGAGACCAACTTAAATCCATTTATCAAAAATTCCCAGATATCAATAACAAATCGTCAGGAGAATTTATTAAATTAATCACTAATGACATAGAAGAGTATCACGCTTTTACAAATTTTCTTGAAGAAGAAAAAGATTTTAAATTTTTCTCACTTAAACCAAAGCTAATAAAACCAATCAAAATAGTCATTAAAGGACTGCCCATTTTTACCAAAACTCACGAGATACAATTCGACCTAGAAGAAGGATTCACAATTGAAAATGTTTCCCAATTAATTTCTAAGAAAACCAAGACCGCTCTCCCATTTTTTCCAAGTCACCCTCCCCCGCAATGCCAATAATCAAAAAATCTTCGATCTCAAAACTGTGGGCTACAGTCAAGTTAAAATTGAAGGTTACCTCCTTAAAGGAATTACCCAATGTTTCAACTGCACCAATTTCTTTCACACGGCAGAAAACTGCCACCTCAAGCCAAGATGTCTAAAGTGTGGAAAAGAACAAACACCCCACCCATCAATGCCCGATAAAGGAGAGACAGGAAAACCCCTTCTGCATAAATATCCAAGAATATGGTCATTCGGCCTGCTACACCAAATGCCCCAAGTTCCCTAAGCCAAAAAAGGGCACGCCCCTTACCGCGAATAAAATTTTCGAAAGCAACGTTCGTAGGGAAGGTGTCTCTTTCGCTAACATTGTTAGCGGAACCGCATCCCCCTCCACCTCCACCCTAGTCCACAATTTAACCCAAAAAACTAATGAAAATTCAAATAACAAAGTTTCCCACGGAATACAAGACAGAACATGAAAATTCAGACCTAGCTCAAGTGATTGAACTGGTCAGCATGATTTTTTAACATCATAAAAAGATCACCTGAAATTTTACTATTACTTCCCAAATTAAAAAACTCCGAAGATGATAAAGATAAAGATCGTTGAAGAACTGGCTGGAGTGCCTAGACCTGTCGGTCGCTAACCTCCTATCAGGTAATTTTGAGATGTCTTTGAAGAGTTATACCATTGCCCTAGATGATAAAGCTAAGGCTTTAGTTCTTTTCGAAGCTATGTTAGATAAATTTTAAACTCCTTTTTCCGTAATTTCTCTTTCTACAAAATTTATTATATTTTCATTTTATTTCCTTGAATATTTTACCATCAATTGTTAAACTTTAACATCAATAGTTACTCTTTAAAAATTTTCCCAAGTACAGTTTTCGAAGCTCACTCCCATCATCCGATCAAAGCCACTCATGAGAAGTCATGCGCCTGCTATCCCATTGGTTCCTGCCACCGATTTCCACGCCCACAATCACCATCCAAGGAGCAAAACCAAGCCGATTCTAAAACAAGATAGAGGACTGAGGGATTGACGTATCCCAGTTCCTTATAAAATGTAACCATCCTGTCTTTGCCTCGTACATTTTTATATAAAAGTTTTATTTCTCGCTTTCATTTCTCTGCCATAAAAACGATTCTGCTGAATTATTTTGGATGTAGTTTGAGTGCTTTATTTTTTTAAAAAACATCTGTTTAAACGTGACTCGTTATCAGTAATAAATACTCAACGCAAATCAAAATTATTGTGCAATACTTTAAAAGGAAGCTTCACTCATTACTGCACAGTGAATAAAAAAGAAAGCAGTTTTTCTTTTATCTATCTAAAGCTTGTGGATATCAACGGAGAAAGAAAAAACAGATGGCTTAGGAATAAATCAAAATTCTGCTTAGCAAATACCGGAAATATAATAAACAAAGTAGTTATTCTATCAACATGCACAATTTGGACTGAAAATAAGTTCAGTAAAAAAACCGCTCGTGGGATAATTAGGTACAGGAAGTGAATCTAGCTTCATAATATTGAAGGTTCAAATTATCAAGAGTTTTATAGGATAACTTCAAATTATCGCGTGTTGTAGTCTGGTTTACTTCGGAATTTTGAGAGTACCAAAACGTATGGTTTTAGTTTGAAATATCAAGAGTTTTTCTAGGGGCTGAGCATATACTTCGAATTAGCGAGAGGTTCGTATTATCGAAAGTTCGAAGCACAAACAATGTTCACTTATCCACATCCTAAATTGAAATACGCCTATGCCACAGCAAAATGGCAGATCCCGCTCAAACCGCCCTAACTCTACAAATAAACAATAATTTCAAACATCTACAACACCAAATACTGTACTTCTAATTGAAACAGGGTCAGTTCTGACTGTGACCTCCCCCCTACATATTCACTTTTGGCGATGGATTCATTCCTGGTCCTTCCTTCATTCAAGCCGCTTCGGCGCCAACTTGTTTCTGGGTTGTCGCCAAGCTCGTTCGGTGTGCGTCGCAGGCGTCTCGTTCATTCCCCCCTCCTTCTGAGGGGTTGTTGATTTTTAAATTTTTCATCATGGATTTCCTTTTCTTCTCGCACTGGGTATAAACGCCTTCGGCGTTGGCACCCGAAAATTCTAATTTCCGTTTCCGTTCTGTTCCGAAATTTCGAATTATCAAGAGTCGACTGTACATGTTTAGTTAGAATTTTGAGTATTTTTTGAAATATCTCGAAAAAAAAAGTTTCTGCCATTATATATTCTAAATCACTGATTCTACAAGAACAAAGTATGAATTCTTTTGGTATAGAGTGTCGAAACACTATAATGGTAAGAAATCCGTACAGAACGATTGAAAAACTCTGTTCATAAAAACGCATCGATATTGACTCGTTTTAGAAAAAATCGTAAAAAATGCAAAAATTCGTTAGAATGTACAAAAATGTATATCGTATCGTGGTGAAATAAGTGACCTCACCGATTCTATAATTATTTTTTCTCTGATTTCGGAAAGAAAAGAATGATCGTAATTTTAAAAAAAAACGAAAAAGTAGTCATTCTTCCATCCGACAGCAACTTGGCGCATGCGCAGAATGCAGCGTAACATAAATTTTCTCCTCATATAATTTCCATACCGCGGGCTTTACATGAAAATCGAATCTTAAGGAGAAAACTCTAAAAATTCCTCACTACAACTTGCACTAAAACCTTGTCACAGTTGTGATTCTGAGCTAATCTGTGACACTTCAACTGGCTCACCACTAGCATTTGTTCCAAAATCATTTCGAAAACTGATTTTCGATCAGTTACATAACATTTCACATCCAAGATAGCAGCCACAACGAAAATAATATGTGGCATGGCAGTCGTAATCAAAAATTTGGTTTCACGGAAAATTCGAGCTAGAGCTATTGTCAAGAACTACGGTTATCAGTAGAAGCAAATCGCCCAAAAAAGTACACCATTTTTGGATAAAAATTAACTATTAAAATCGTTTCTCCATATTTTGAACGACCTTTTTTTATTATAATGATAAAAATGAAAGATAGACAAAGAAGTATTGCGAACTTCCTTGGAAGTCTTTTACAGTACGACTGATAAATGTATCACAGCGTTTTCTGCAAAACTATAGTGCAATTGAATATTCTATAGCAAAATAAAAAAAAATAATAAATGTGTTTTATTTCAGTAATGTTATTTAAGAACTATATTTCATCATATTCCATATAAATTATGATTCACTTAATAAAAGTGAAACCTTACGTCACGTGGACGAAATTATTAAATATGAAATACGTAAGAAAAAAGAATTGCAACCCCGTCTCCCTTTAAGATCTTTTCACAATGGAAAAAGCAAATTTTCTTTTTTGTTTTACGTTTACCATTACTTCTTTTTTTTTTTTAACTTTTTGTATATCCACAAAAAGTGCGCGTACGATTGATTGAGAAATGCTAAATTAGTAACCAAGAAGTACAAGTGATGAATTTATTTCTGAAGTTATTCTATTAAGTGATGAATATTTTTTGGGGTTTTTTTTTATTCTGTCATTTCAGTACAGTCTAATAGAAATGCAGTTTTTGTTGATTTATTGCAGGTTTACTAAGATTTTTTTTTTATAAAAATAATTTCTCTTCGAACAATTTCAGCTTTTTTTTAAGAACAAATGACTCAGAGTAAAAGCAGATTACCGCAATTATATTTGATAATTAAAATGTAATAAAACATATTATTCGCCTCTGGTATACGAAATCCTTTCCCTGGAGAGAGATAGTACAACAAACTTTGTCCATGGTATTAAATGAATAATTCCAGGAAAACTGAATCATTCTTAAAAATTAATATTTTCTAAACGATTAAAAAAATATTATGCTAGAAGACGAACACATACACACCAACGAATACTACACACACACACAAAAAAAAACCTAAAAATAAAAGATAAATTAAAAATTTATTATATCTATCGTATCGCCATTTATTACCGCGTTGTCATTCCTCTCAAAAGGAAAAGGACGCGCGCATAGGCAAAACACCGTCACCTAGTGAGAGCTCGAGTAACTAAGGTTCATTTTCAATTTTTTCAGAAAACTAAGACGTTAAAAACGTGTAAAATAATTATGGAAGAATTATCTTCGAATCAGCCCTCAAGTTTGCAAATTTTTAATAGAAAAATTTGAGCACATTATTTTTTATTTAATGAAAAATTCAGTATTGTTCAATTTTTTTCTCATATATGTTTAGGTAAATTTTCAAGTTATTAAAATAAAAAATTTTATTTTTATTTACTTATTCAAGTTTTTCTGTAAGAATAATTAAAACCTATAAAACAATCTCCAGTCTAAAAAAATTAAGACCATTCAAATTTTGAAACTTGGTGTATATTTTAAGCATTAAAAGTAAACAATTTATTGCTTATTTCACAAATGTAACGATTTCAAGCATATCGAATATATAGATGTCGCTAGTGATAGCTTGTACCATAAGAAAATAGTTGAAATATAGGAGATACAGGATACACAGTTCTAATGTAAATTTTAAAAAATATATTACAAAGCTTGAAAATAATATTTTTGATTAACGATTCGAATTTTTCGATGATGTTTTAGCGATGTTTTTGTGCTAATCGGGATTCCAATATCATAACTAAACAGGCACCAAATATGTGCTTTTGTTGCATTTTTTGTCCCTCACAAAGATTGGCGAATATATTTTATTTATAAATTAATCTTTTTTTTAATAATTATCCTGCTAAGCAATATGGCTACTTAAAGAAAAATGCTGCTTCAGTGAGATTTGTACTAAATATACACTCACATATATATCAATATCAATAAGAACATTACTTACTTACTTCAACATAATATTTAAAGATATCAATGTGCATACATTTCCTTTCATTTTTCATGCTATATATATATATATATATCATGAAAAATATATTATAAATTTTTTTAATTAATTCAATTTTTTTAAATATATTACACAGCTATAGACACGTTTTTTAGAAAGTACCACTTTTTAAGTAAATTTCTAGTTGGTTAAGTATTTTGGTCCTCATTTTTAGTTGATTAACGTACCCTACTCTCCTAACTTCCACGGGAATATATAAGTAAAAGGAGATGTCCTCGTGACAGCTCTTGATAATTTAAAAAATGAGATCAGTAAGGAGGAAAATTTTCTCAAAATGGTATGTACTGAGAGTGCTGGAAATGTTTCACTCTGTGTACTGATGGGAGGCCGCCGGTCCCCAAGATATATACAATTGCAGTTTTTTATATTTGCCCTGTTTACAGGAAACGGATTTCTAAGGAATTTGTGGGTGCCTCAGGTCAACGGACTCTATGGCGGGCAAAGCTGTATCCTTGCCCGGCCTGTTGGCCAATCGGAATGGTAAAATTTACCGCCAGAATTTTGAAGCGGATGTTTTTCCGAGTGGTGCGGTCGACCTTTAAAAGGGTTGGCGCGTGAATTCTCGGGGCTTTTTACCTTCTTACGTCTGCCAGAAAAAACCTCCAGTCGGGAAGCAAACTCGGCCCGAGGTCACCCCTCCGTCGCTCCGATCCTCTCATTCAGATAAGTAACACCCTTGTAATATTTAACGTTTCTTTTGCCAATATGTTAATTCAATAAAATTAATTGTTAACTTTACGATCGGCCTTTTAATTTAGTGTACAGTAATTTGTCTATAGAATATTAGTGTTTAATTTTAACTTAAGTCATGATGCGATGTCAAATTAAGAATCTGGGTTTTTCATCTTGGCAAGTAAATAAGTTATCATTAGCGTCGCATCAGTATGAAGCTCATTAAGAGTTCTCAGCGTGCGTGAAGTGAAACGTCTTAGCGCTCGAGAGTGAATGAGAAATTTGCCCGGTTTTGCGTAACAGTGAAAAAGCGAACGAAAGTAGTCTCCCCTCCCCCCGAATCGTCGCCATGATGACAGGATAGCGAGTTGGGAGCGGGGACGCAACGTGACTTGCGTCATATCCGTGTAAAAGTTGAATGATTGCTCACCTCCGATTGGTCAACTTGCCCACCTTCCTATTGGGGGTCCTTCTCCCCCAGACCCGGGAACATCTATCAACGGTTGTATGAGATGCAGTGACATTACGGTGTAGACAAAATAGCTCTCGCAGTAAAAGCGTGTTTTTTTTAAATATTTTCTTAGATTGTTTGCTGCATGGCGATGTTTTCGACGGCTAATTTGCTTTTTTGACTTTTATTTGCGTTGAATTATTATATTAATTGTAGTCAGAATGCCTAAATCAAATGCACAAAGAGGAAAAGTGTTTCGAGAAAGAAAGAAAAACTAGCAGCAAGTCCAGTCGAAAAAGTGACAAGAAAAAAAAAAAAAAAAAAAAAAAAAAAAAAAAATATTGAAAGTTTATTAAGTGCTAATGCCAAATCTCCATCACAGTACATGAGAGAAAATCAAGCACGGAAAAAAGAACACTGCAAAATGCTCAGTTTAAGGGATGGGAATGCTATTGAGACTCTTCTAATGACTGCACAGATTAATACGGACTTAGTGAACGACCCTGTGCCATTAACTACAGAGCCCTCAACAATTCTAGTGCGTGTTGGAACTGATGCATGTAAATCAATAATAAATTATATCTTACGTTACAAAGACAACGTTTAAATTGTATCATGAATATTAATTTAAAAAATATTATTCATCGAATTTTTTTTAAAATATCTGTAGATTAGTAATTATATGTGAATTTAGATTAATTTCCTGAATGAAATAAAAAAGATATATTAAATATTTTTTTAAATAAAAATTTTAACAGCTATCGAAACATTTTTTACTGAATAAGCAACCTCAAATCATTTTTTTCGTTGAATATTGTTGAGAATATTTTCAAACTAATCATAAATAATCAATTAAATATAGAAAAATTGAAATTTATATAAAATTCTCAAAAGATTTATATTATGTAACAATTGCATAATTTTTTTTCTTGGGAAGGTTTTTGTTATTATTTAACACAAAAAATATAATAAAAATGGTGAATTTATATGAATGGTGAACCCATCAAAAGATTCTATCCAGTATCCCTCAAATAATACACAATTCGAAGAATAAGAACGTTTGGTAATGAAATGTAATGCTTGTGTGTGCATTATGCTGGAATTAGGGAATTTATTGTTTCAAAATTAGTTACATAGTTCGTCCAACGATGACGCGTTTGACTGAAAAATTATAAAACGATTCTCTATGACCGTAGTTTTTGTGCTTGATATAATGAAATAGAAAATAAAAAATATTTTTCACTACATATATGACCAATAAAATTAATATAGCCTACTGAAAAAATTTAAACAATATGGATTTATTTTTTAAACAAAATATGTGCATTACATGTGTTGTAAATTCTAAATTTCTTAAACTCAATATTAGTTCAGATACTTGAATATGTGTAAAAGGTATTTCAGAAATTCACCGTCAAAAATGTTCTGAAATGAAATAAAAAATAATTGTAAAATTATCTAGCTTTAAAAAGAGCACCAGAGCATTTGATTAAAGGGCAAAATTACGACAGAATTTTTATAGCTGTACATGACCCCTAGATGGCACTGGCTATTGCACAAATAATTGTCTAAAGAGTTGCAAGATTTCCTGGCAGAAATATAGCTTGAAATAAAAAAATATTTTTTTTGACAATGATTTACAATACTAGGAAAACAAATGTACAAATAATTTCTGAGTATGTTTGGTTTAAACCATTTAAAAATTCAAATATGCGTGTATGACAAGAAATATTTTTCTTAAAAAACATTTGTTATTTTTCCATAATAGATATTAAAAAAATAATATAATAAGTCTTTTTCTTTCTTAAAAATTTAAAATAAAACCTTACTCTTCAAATTATGTACTTGTTTGAATACTCTTCATTCAAATACCTATTACTTTTTGCAACTGAAATAAATACTTATGTTTTAAAAATAAGAATTAAAAAATACCACTTTTTTAAATAAGATATTATTAATAATAAAATGTGTTTTTTATTCTGTTTTAGGATAAACAAAATTTAGTACATATCATTTAAACACACATAATCATTGTGTGTAATCATTGTAGTTATTAATAGACTCCACTGCTGGTAAATCCCAGCTGAATAACTTTGGGAATCATTTTACTCTTATATTCTGTTTAAAAATGTAAGAACCTTGTCATATATATCCCTTGTTGTTTTCTGCGAGATTTTCTATTATCATTATATTTTTACTCTCCGAGATGAGAAAGTACAAATGTTTTATAGTATTTTATTATACCTTCAAAAATTTAGGAATAAAGATAGTGCAAATTATAGCATTTTACTTGTTAAAAATTTTAAGTCTTTCTTTTTAGAAAGATACATGTAGCACAAAGAACCCCCTCCCCCGTTATGTGTTGTAACGAATTTCGAAATTTTCAAGTCATAAGTATCATTATATCACAATATTTTTGTTTAATATTAGTTTTTATAACCGCAACGTACATCTACAATCTTCTATTTTCTTTATTGGAAAACATTAAAATTTTCATTTAGGTAAATAATTCATATTTAATTACAAGGAAAAGCTGTTGTTATTTAGAAAGGGTCAAGATCTATAGCAAGAAATATTTTGATGCCGAACTGTCTTAAAGTGCGCATTAATCACTTGTAATATCACTGTCGCCCTTACTGCTAATATCACTGGAGAAAAAGGGATGATATCCAAAGAAATAACAGTGAGCATATTTGAAAAATTCGAAATTTTTTAGAACTTTATTCCTACCCATCACCAATGGCGTAGCTACCAATGAGCTAGGCGGTGCTATGCATCGGAGCCTCCAAGCTCAGGGGGCCCTCGGACCCTGACCACCAAGCAAGCCGAACTTGAGATTATTTCTCCCAAATTTAAGATATGAATATAAATGTTGCAACATAGCTATAATCATGACAATTCGTACTGAATTTTGAACTTTTAGGGAATTTTCCTAAATACTTTCCGTTGTTTGTTTAGTGATGGGAACTAAATTTACTGTGAAAAGTTTAATTATTGAAGTGATAACTTCTATTGGCGCGTTTTGCTGGAGAGTGAGCTTGAATGAACGTCAGGCTCGGGTATGTAACGCTCCTTCGGCTGTTTTCGTCTCGAGTGGGAAATCCTGCTCGTACAAGGTCGTTCGCAACATACCGTTAAGAAAAAAGGAGGGACGTTTCCCCCCTCCCCTCTCTGAAACGCGATTGTTTGTCCCTCTACCAATACGCCGTAAAAATAAAGTTTCTTGCTTCGATCTAATTGGGGCTCCCCCCGCCCAACCACCACCTCTTTCTACAAAAATGAATGCTGATTTTTTCTAATACTAGTTGAAGCATGAAAATAAAGCATGTAATATTTTTAAAAAGTAGGCTTAGAGAGAGAGATAAATCCTACACTAATGTTAAGCAAAATAAAGAAGGTCAAATTTTTATAGAACTAAATAAATAGCATAATTATCATTTGCACTATTGCAGTGAATTTAAGAATAAAAATCTATTTTTGTAAGGGAATCGAAATAGCAATGAACAAATAGTTCTAATATTAATCACATTACTTAAATATACTTTGAGTCTAAAAAGAAAATTAAAACAAAAAATTAAAATAACAAAATTAAGTATACAATTATTAAGAAATAATTTAAGTACAAGAAAAGAAAATATAATTAAGAAGACTTACCTTGCAGCAGCACTGGATATATTTGTACAAAACTGCCGTACAAAATGACAAAAGAGCTGTATATAAATTAGAGATTATGTGATATAAATCTGATTAAATTCCTTTTTAAAGATTTTGACCTAGATTCCTCTCTTCCCAATCAACTACCTGGCCTGCTATCCCTTTGCTTAAATTAATTCATGGATAGAATTGAATATTGATAAATTAAAATCAAAATTCACATAGCCGTATCGGGTCTTCTGAACGCGAACTGCCTATTTTTTTAAGTGGGAATTTTAATATAGATTTTTCAAAAGACAAATCAAAGCCTGTAGTAACTATTTTAAAATCAAAATTCAATTTAATTATGTCAAATGATTCAAATGAAAGCACGATAAAGTACGGAACAACACTTGACGGAGTTTTTTTTTAGATATTTAAATACACTGTGTGTGTGTGTGCTCAAAATAATTAAAGGATATTGCGGTTTTAGGAAAACTTTGGAAAACTTCTGGGAAACTTTTTAGCTGATTTATACATGGCCGACAGACGTAGTAGGTTATATGAGAATAAATTACATATGTTTGGCAGAAAAAAAAATGCATTTTATTGCGCATTTGTGAACAAAAGGGAAAAAAACACGCAATTTGTGCATATGAGAAAAAAAGAATAAAAAAAGGTGTTTTCTTCAAAGGAAATCATTTTCAGTAGGGTGTATGGTTTCCACGGACGGCCAGTAACGTTGAAAACCTTTGAGGCATGGAGTCAATGAGGCTATTAATCACGAGTTGGGGTATTCTGACCCACTCTTCCAGAAGAGCTCTTTCCAGTTCTTTCGAGAGTTTGTGGGGGGTGGTTGGCGGCCACCAACTCGTCTTCCTAGAGCGTCCCAAACGTGCTCTATTGGATTCATGTTAGGAGAACACGCTGGCCATTCCATTCGTATGATTCCTTCCTCGAAAAGGAATCCTCCACTAGGTTAGCACGATGTGGGCCTGCAGTTATAGTCCATTAAAATGAAGTCATCTCCGATTGCTGCAGCGTAAGGGACTACAATAGGTCTGAAGATCTCATCCCTATATCGGCGAGCAGTTAGAGGTCCATCTCGAATGATGTAGAGGTCTGTGCGCCCGTCAATGGAGATGCCACCATACACCAACACTCCCTCACCGCCAAATCTGACACTTTCGTGTACGAACGCAGGATTATTCCTATTGCCACGGTCCCTCCAGATGAAAATACGCCTTTTATCGGGATGAACAGAAAAACGGGACTCGTCAGAAAAAAGAACATTGCTCCATTCATTTCTCCTCCAGTTCACATGCTCTGTTGCCCACTCCCTGCGTTCGCGATGATGCCTTGATGTTAGTCTAACACATACCATCGGTCGGTGAGAATACAGACCTACACCATGGAGCCGGTTTCGGACAGTCTGAGTTGAAACCGTGGTGCCAGTAGCCGAGCGAAGGTGTTGTTGGAGAAGAGTAGCGTTCATATTTCGGTGTCTCCGAGCCGTTAACACTAAATAACGATCTTCATTGGGCGTTGTTACCCGTCTACGACCTTGTCCTGGTCTTCGGCCTGCACTTCCAGGCTCCAAAAAACGGTTCCAGATCCTGGAAATCACACTTTGTGACACTCCAATGGCTTGCGCTACTTCGGCTTGAGTTTGGCCCCCAAGTTTGAGTTTGGCAACAACTCTCCAAGCTTCTGAATCGGTTAAATGACTTCGCTGAGACATAGTACTCATCGAAACAAAGCAGCCACTGAATGCCGATCATCCTTGTCTTCATTTCAGTTGAAAGTCAAATTTCATTCGCTGCCGCTGAAGCGACGTTTTTGACGTCGAACTCAAAATTAGCATACTCCACAGTTTGAAAATCAGAAAAATTTGCATTTGTGGTTCTCTTCTTCCAATATTTCGGCAAAAAAAATTTCGCTTATATCTTTATTTTATATAAAACTTACAATATCCTTTAATTGTTTTGAGCAGTGTAGTTTTGAATCTAAAGTATTTATAACCTGTTTCAGTTACCATAAACCTATTGTTTCCTTCTTAGAATACAATTAATTCACATATATGATTGTATATTTCGCACAAAAATATTACTTCAGGAGTCCAGATATATGAATAAATAATTTTATAGGACAAAACTAATATCCCCTTGTTTTTTATTCACCGAACTAATCCCTGAAGTAACATTACAAAATTTGCAATTATCACTTCTATCGTGTGGTCATAAGCACACACACTTTTTTTTATGATTTCCGATTGACCAAGTATAAGAACGTAAATTTAAAAAAAAATTTTCATTGTTCTATAAATTGTTACTTGAAAGTTCCATGAAAAACCTTACCCTACTTATTATTACATCTTCGAAAAACAACACAAGAAACAATTCCTTCCTCTAGTTACATTTTATTTTTAATAACACAATATGATTCATAATATGCTAGTTTCTTGACTCAATATTTCGGAATCTTCTCGAAAATGGAATGCACTGAAGTGATTTTATCCTCTCCCTCTCTGCTCTTTTGTAGAGTTTTTTTCTTTTTTAAGTAACTATAATAATATTGTATTATATTTTCTTGCGCATGCATATTTTTTTTATCATTTTTTCGATGGACCATATAGTAGCTCTAAGCCCTCTGGTTGAGGAATTCGATCCTCCCTAATAAATATTCAGGGTTTCTCCAACGGCGTTTTGCAGCGTAGCATTACGTTTCTCCTTCCTTTTAATGCTAGTAAGTACCAGCGCGAGCACATACGAAATGTATTGCGCAAATTACAAAACTGAAATTAGGTGAAAAAAAAGGAAATCCAGTTGTGTGTTTAAGTGCAAACAATGCTAAGAAAAAGAAAGTAGTAAACACAAAATATGGCTTTGTTTATTTAAAATATTCATATATTTTTACTTGATAAAATCCAACCAAGATAGGAAAAGTCGGCCGCAACTTGGAAACTTAAGTGAATTTTTGAAATTTCGAATTCTTTCTCGGCGCCTCCGAATTGATCTGAAACTGAATTTTAGAGAAGGTACATTCTTATTGCGAAAAAAACTGAAAATTAACATTGGAATTATAGAAAAACTTTTGAAAATTGCTAAAACCCTGAATAAAACGTAAGGTTTCAAGCTTTTATTCCTTTTAGCGCATTTAAATAAAAGCTTGTTTTTAAAAAAGTTTTTTTTTTTTCTTTTAATTTATTTACAACCTTGTGATGACTGAGTTCCCTGCGTGACCATTTTTGTTCCAAAATATTTTCTAAGAACAGGCTATATTGTTTCCCTATGAACGACTTAGTTCTTTTGTTTGCTGTTTTGTACGAGTCATTATGATTTGAAAATGATTCTGGAATCCGAGTTGAACTTGATCGAGACCAATTTGATCGATCAGATTGCTTTTTGAGAGTGAAGGATTCTGTGACTGTCTCTCGAAAAGAAGGCCGACACCCATTTGTCCGTTTCTTCAATATTTATTTCAGGGTTTTATCCCTTTTCGACTATGGATCTGACTTTTTACAATCTTCTGGACAAGGAACCACGGACGCTTACTAGGCCTAGCACACACACGCCGACCATGATCTGTTCACGACTGCAGCAACTTGCCAAGGAAGTGCACGAGTACTCAACAATTGTAAGAGAAAAACAGTTAACCACGCATCGATCCGCGGATAGCCTCTGGAATTACGACCCTATGTGACGGAACTCCTCAACAGCCTCTACGAGTTCTCAGATCTGCATCATCAAGCAGTAAGTGCGTTCAGCTCTCTCTCCCCTTGTATCATTAATGGCTACTCTCATCATGAATTTCCCGTTAGCACTCCAATTATACCGATCTCAGATACTCAGGATAATAGTAATGATAATTTTAATATGGAAACCAAAAAATCTCTCCCGAATAAACGTAAAGAAAAATCTGATGACTTTATTGCGTCTCCTTCCAGCAAAATTAGTAAATTTAATGACATTCAACTTAAGTCTCACTTTTTATGTAAGATAATACATCCCTTTTCCAAAATAATATTGATAATATAAATAATATTCTACCATTCAGATGTGTTATTTTTTCTAGCAAATGCGAGAACTCTAAAAAATATATTTACAGCGCAGATGTTTTCCCCCTCCTCATTGGTGTATAATCTACGTTTTGTTGATACAATTGAATGACTAATTAAGAGTAATCACTGCTTATATGTCGATAATCCGACTGAAATGTAAAAATACAGCATTTTAGAATCGCGTCAGATTCGAAAGTAATGCTAACAATTATGTGAGGTGAGTAATTTTTAATTTATTCTTGTTCATTGATTAGGTTTGAATATTGCTTGGTTTAAAAGTAGTATCTTTTGTATTAGTAATTTTAAAATAAGAAAAGATAAGTCTAAATGATAATGTCGGAAATGTATGCTTCCATTGCAGTTTTGGCGTCGTTATGATGTATATGAATATCCTTTATATTAAATTTCTTTTTTATGAATTGATTCGATGTTTGTTTATAAGTTAACTCATTTGAAGAATGAAAAACTAGGATTAGTAAGAAATTTTAAATATTATACATCATAATTTTAGTGATTTTTAAATTTTGTTTGATTTAAAAAATTAGAAGATTCCATAATTGAATGCTGAGTGTTCTAACAAACAAGAAATATTTACAGTAAAATTCCATTTCTAAGAATACCGCACATTTATTTGCATATTGGAATTCTTATAGAAAATTAAAGTTTGTTTTATGCCGTACCCTGATGGATATTTGTTGTATTCTTTTAAAAATTTTGCCATCGGAAAGCTGTTGATAATTGGAAATTTGAGTATCAATTTGATATTAGTAATGCTTACATTACTGATATCAATTTGACGCGCCCCATTGTTGTTGACATTTGCCAACTTGAGCGATAACATTTTGATATGGTTACCTTGATTTTTAACTTTGGTTCAGTGGTTGCCATACTTATTGCATTTATTAAAATGTATTATTTTTTTCTTATATTTTATAATTATTATTTTTTTTTTGTAAATTTCTTTTTACTTCTGATTTTATTTTTTATTATTTGTTATTTATTGTCTTGAGTATTATTTATAATTATTATCATAGTATGTTACAAGGGACTCGATTCACCTGACGCCACAGTCACATGTCATCGGCAAGCGCGGATATCAACAAATAGCCATGTGCTTCATTCGACTGAGTATTTAGCCGACATTTTCGGATTTGCACATCTTCTATCGAGCAGCAAAATGAGATACTGTAGCGCATAAAATTGTCGTAATGCAAAATTAAAGTCTGACTGTGGGTCAAAAACCTTTTTTTCGTTTCCGTTAAAGGATCCATGTTTATTAAAAAAGTGGTTGCAAAACTTGGGCAGAAAAAATTTCAAACCGACTAAGTATTCCTCAGTATGTTCCGAACATTTTGAAGAAGCATGCTTTTTGTACCAGACTTTCACTAACAGAAGGCAATTGAAACCGAATTCAGTGCCCACAAAATTCTGTTTTTTCGAGCCACCATCTAATCAAATTTTGCAGAGAAGGAATAAATCTTCAATGTCACAGAAATTAAAAGATGTTTCAAAAGACATTTCGACTGAAATGTGTGTGTGATTACTTTTTAATTATTTCATTTTCAATATTTTTTGTTTTTATCAAATACGCCGACGATATTTCAAGTTTTAAAAAGAGTGATATATTTTCTGAGCATTTCGAATTCGAAGAATTTTAATTTTGCAAACATAAAGAAACACACAGATTAGGGTACCACTTCTGTAATCTATTCTGGATGCTCTGTAACTGGTGAGTAAGTATGCAGTTGATCACCATTGTTTTTTTTTTTTTGTCATTGCAAGATTATTTTCAATAATAACTATGGAGAAGTTCTACTTTGTAAACAACAACATTGACCTGGAGCCCAACAATACTTCCGGTGTAATGTTCAGTATCTTTGCAAAAATACCTTGTAAACTTTTTTGTTTCATTTAGAGCAAGGTTGACACAATTGCTTGCTTATCGCTGTTTTTGGCCACTAATAGAATGTTTAAAATGAGAACATCTATTATCATAACTGTATTGCTTTCTTTGATTTTTTTTGTTTATCAAATGAAAAGTAATGACAAGTATTTTAGAATTTTTTTTAAATAATTGTGTTTGTTAAATTTTATATTATTTAGAATATAATTAGATACACTGCATGTACTTATTTTTACATATAAAACTTCTTTATAGATATAGTATTACATTTTTTCCCTATTTAACTAAAGAAAAATAGCTATAAATATGTGAAAAGTGCTTATTTTCATTTTGTTAATTTTTGGCTGGTTTAAGATTAATCAGTGTGTTTAATTTCTGAATTGCATGCACATATTTCACCTTAATAACTTTTTTATAGTGAAAAATATTGATAAATACATAGAAAATGCATTTAAGTATCTTCTTTATTCTTACTTTACTGTTGAATTAGTTAGTGTATTTAATTGCTAAAAAAACTGTCTCATCCACATCAAATCCAAATTCTTTCTTGTACTTAAAAAACTAATGTTTGAAAATTTTTCATTTCAATTTTGTTTAATTTTATGTGAATAAAGATTAATTATGCTAATTAAGATTAGCAATAATTTTTAATAGTTATTTAATCAGTATTCTAAATCTATAATATGTATTGTATTTTATAAATTATATCATGTTTAGAAAAATAACAATATATGCATATTAATATCTTAATTTATATGATTTGTAGATAATGTTGAGTGATTATAAGGAATTGGAAACAATATCAAAGGCTAGATATGATGAAAAATCAACATGCAATGGGAACAAACTTTCCGATCCATTTGTTCAGAGAGACAACAAAACATGTATATAATGAAAAGCTGTTGTTTTCAATCACTTTTGGAGACATTTATATGCACTTTGTGGAAAAAGAATGTACTTATACCAGGGGGGGAATAGACTAAAAAAATTAAATTCATTCCTGTATATTGTAATTTAAATATGTATATAATTTTGTACAGTCAAAATTCCCTAATGAGGGGCCGCTAAGAGAGGAAATCACTGCGAAGTAGCAAGTTTAGGTAGTGATTATGAGAAGCACAGACTTAATAGTGTCAATGAGAACCTGCTCTCTTGTACTTTTAAAGAATATTAGTTGTATGTAATTAAATTCATTAGTTTTGTAATGCTGGCCTTAGTCATGGAATTCTGTCAATGACAGATTTTTTTATAAAAGATTTTTACAAACTGCTTAGAAAGTTCATATATACATATAAATAGATTTCTAGACATAAAATGAAATAAAAACATTTTTAAATTTTATTTGGTCATCATAAATAAGACAAAGATAAATACACTGTTAATTACAATAAATTAAGGTTATATAATATTAATTTACGACCATTTTGAACAATACAATGACATTATTTGCATATATTGGAATAATATATTTTTTATTTGAAAGTATTTGTAGTATAAAGTGATTATTTGTCAAGTTTGAATATCCACTTAACAGTGGACCTTCCATTTTTGTGGTGAGTAGGCTTCTGCAATCTTCACCATTGGAAATTTAAAAAATAGCTTACTTGCCATTATTTTGAACTAATCAGTGTTTATTTACTATTTAAACTACATATTTTTCTATTTGTAATTGTTTGAATTACATACTGTTTACTTGTAATTATTTGAATTACACACTGCTTATTTTCAGTGGTAGGATTACACAAAGGTAGGATTTAGAAGCTCAAGTATCTCCCATAGAACCAAATTTTTTTAAATTTTTAGCACAAATATCACACCTAGATGCTTTCCTCAACATTTTTTTAAAAATATAACTTCTCCCATGAAAGTAGTGTGTGTACTCCACTGTTTATTTTCATTTATTTGAATTATACAATTCTTTGAATTGCACAAAGTTAATATGTGGTTACTTCAAGCAGTGCTTATTGTAACAATTTAAATAGCATAGTGTTGATCTGCATAAAGTTTTTATTTGCAATTATTTGAATAGCACATTAATTCTTACTTTGTAGCCAAGATGTAGTTTGCATTATGATATCACATTTCTATGTTGAAGTTCCTTTGTTTTGAAATATTCTAATTATATCAATGCTAATTATGTCAACCCATCGATATGTTTTTGGTAAAGTTAAGGATTGGTATGTCTACACACATGCACACAATAGATTACTAGAAATTTTATTTGAAATTTTCATCGTAACAGTATTTCAAATTTTTAATTTGGTTACAATAGTTTTTCAAGAAACATTTAAATTATTAGACACTTTTTTTTTCCTTACAAAGAAAACTGTTTTTGGAAACAATGCCAAAACTTTTTTTTTGTTTGAGAATAAAGGTTATAGAGTGATCATTGACTATACAGAATTTCCAATTAAAAAACCCAACCGTCCTTTACAGCAACAAGGAACATTTAGTCATTACAAAAATTGTAATACTTTAAACGGTATAATAGGTATTATGTCTTCAGGGGCTATCTGCTTTGTATCACATTTACATTGTGGCAGAAGTTCAGACAAGGAACTTTTTCTTTAATGTAAACCAATGAATAAACTAAATGATGTTTTTATGGCTGATAAAGGGTTCTTAATTGAAGAAGAGTTAGACAAAATTAGTTGTAAATTAAAAAGCCCTCTTTTTTTTTCAAAGATAAAATTCAATTTTATGATTCTGAAATTGTTCGTAACTGCAAATTGTCTGACAAGCGAGTTACTGTGGAAAGAGCTGTTTCAAGAATCAAACAATATAAATATTTTGATGGTGCTCTTCTATATGAAAGTTTACACAATGTTGACAGTTTATTTATTATAACATGTTTGTTGTGTTATTTTCATGACACTTTAACAAATGTAACACAAGAAAGCTCTTAATATAATGTTTCACTTTAACTATATACTTATTCTATGTATATATACAAACATTGAAACTAATTAATCGATAATTAAATTCCAACTATGGTAATAAATTCAGGCATTAAAATTTTCAGATTAAAATGTGTGTATAGTAAAATATAAATTTGTGTCCATATATAAAATATAAAAGTCCTGTTCACACACACACACACACACACATCCTTACATGATCAAAATTAAAAAAGCCTTTTTTGAATCTATAATTATCGTTCAAAAAAAATAATAATTGCAACATATTTGCGTGGTATTTATGAACACAACATTTGTGTTTTTCAGAGTTTGAATGTGGTATAAACCTATCATACCAATGTAAAAAATTTTTTACTATATGTAACAAATATGCACATTTATTGGTTTTTGCACAATTTGAAAATTTATCACTATAGATTAGATTTATTTTTGCATAAATATAAAAGTCTGAAAAAAGACTCATGTATACTGATATTATCCTGCTTATAAGTCCTGAATGAATTTGTTGCATTGAGTTAGTTACAAGTATTGACTCAAGAAGAGAACTTGGGGCAATTATATATTTATCGAGAATTAGGATCATGAAACACAGTAATAATATAATTTTTTTAGGTTTACTTTTTAACTTTAAAGTACTAAAATATAGTACTACAATATATTATCGTATAGTTTGGTATATACATCATGAAAATATTCAGTTTTATCTCCATTACTTGAATTCAAAAGTCTAATTGCATTATCAGCTGAGGGTGATTTTTAGATGCATCATTTTCAATAGTGTTCCATTTCTTTGAAATATTGTTTCTCAACAAGAAAATATTAATGATAAAGCTTCTAAGTTATATAAACAATTTTTAAAACAGAAATTGGCCTTGAAATCAATCTTAATTAAATAACTATGAGAATTTAAATCATAATCGAGCAGAAAAATGCTTTTAGTAATGTTAACCGAAATAATTAATCATTTCACACTGCAAGAGTCAATTGTGCTGAAAAATATTTTTCATTCAATTTATGAGTGGAAAATTGATTTAAAATGAAACTGAAACCAAAACCTAAGCTGTAGCCTTAAAATAGTATGATTTGTACCAAAACAGTGTGAAGCCTTTAAAGATATATTATAAAATAATAATACTTGGCACTTTGATATTGTTAGTAATTATCACCTATAAATGTTTGAAAATTATTTTTTATAAATCATTGTCTCCTTAGTTGGAAAAAAAGAATTAGAAATGAATCATACTAAGATATGGGATTATTTTTAGGAATTGTTTGAAACAAACTATTACACTATAGGGAAACATCCCAAGTTATTTTCGAGAAAATTTTTCCATACAGGAGCATACAAAATTTTTGTTAGATAGCTAGTTTAAATTTGTAATTAAAATTTATTTAATATGCATTATTTATCAACATTTAATTTTAATATTACATGATTATAATACAAGTGAAGCATATGAAAATTTTATTTTTAACTAAGAAATTCATTGTAGTAATTTATAAAATGCTTTTATCATATTCTGTTGAAAGACTATCAGTGACATTGCTTCATTGTGTACTCATGAAGAGTATTTTTCTAAGATGTATGACAAAAGAGGTTTTTTTGTATCAGTTTCAAACTTTATTTGATTTCATATGGATATATAAAGTTTTTAAACATTGTTATTGTATACTAATTTTTTTGAAACACAACTGTTCTATAAAAATTCCCAAGACATATTAAGATTTTTTGAAATATATGATGACTCTGTAATGAAGTAACATTTGCCAGCTTTTATTGTCTGACTTTAATAATTATCATTTATGAAGGTTTGAAATTTCTTTTAGAAATGACTGTCTTCAAAGATCAAAAAAGAAAATGCGCTTAGTTCAAGAAAGGAATCATATTAATACATAATTTTTACAAATAATGACTAAATTTTATTGGATTATTCTTTACTACAAATTATTTCTTATGAGTTATTGAATTACATATAAATTGTCTAATAGATGTAAACCACACAAATATTTCCATACACCTTTTAAAAAATAAATCAATGAATAATATTAAAAGTTTTGATATCCTAACAATAATACTGAAATGGATTTTCAAGAACAGCAAAAAGGAAACTTTATATGAATATTAAAAAATAACAAATCGGGCTATTTTTTTTTTCATAATTACAAGAAGTTTCTATGTAAAAAAATATAATAAAATTTGCTAAGGAATAGGTTTGCTTACAAAGAACGAATGAATGTATTTCAGCCGATCTGCTCTGAAACAAGATATTTTAGAATGTAAAAATATTGTTCGAAGTTCCAGGATTTAATGCTATCAATCCAAAAGAGCAAGGCAGTCTTCACAGGAGCGATGAAAGTTTATTGTTTAGAATCCTTAGAAGTGCCAGATACTGTACCTTTACAACTCTAGAAATGCAAATAACTAATGTACTCCATTAGCAGTCACTCGTCCTATTCAACAGCTGAAGTATTAACTAATCGTTGGCTGACTTTTCAGTAGTCAAAACAATACTTTGTTTTGGCGAGCACCACGCCCTATTTAGTCTGCTGGAATTTTTCTTAAGAATTCGTTTACATCAGAGACTGTGATATTAGTAGATTTCTTTTTAGAAGCACCAATATATGTTCGCCAGAAATGATGCCAACTTGGCTATGCTTCCATTGAATAGCCAATTCCATTGAATAGCCATAGCCTCAAACCAAGGCCATCTTGCTTGTTCAAACCCGCGACTAGACATCGACAGTTTCGAGTTAGTGACCATGACTACTTGGCTACTGCGGCTTCATCCCTTCTTCAATTCCACTTGGAAGACATCATCCTTTGTAAGTTCCTCATGATATATACTTATAATATGAATGACCTGAAACATAAGATGTTGTTTATGTATATGAGGATATTATGATAAAGATATTTTATGTAAATTTATTGCAGCATGTGTAAGGTTTTAATACTGAATACAGAGTTTTAGGGAAGTCATTCTTAAAAAGTGATGTTAAATCCGATTTCAATTTACAAGGAGAGGGCACGACTAAAGAAATTCATTTGGGATCGAGACTTGGTGTAATAGTAGTACTCCTTCAGGGTGTTCACCCTTCAATATAATTCCACCGAATGGCCAGTCTATGCGGAGAAAAAAGCCTTCGAAATTCATGCTTAGCTTTTATACAATTCAATTTCCTCCTACGATTTCGTAGCTTGGTTGATATATCGTCTGTATACTTAGCGCGAGGTCTGGGTTCGATTCATCGGTCATTTTTTTTTCATTTCATTTAATTATTTTTAAAATTAAAAATAAACTTATTTATGAAAGGTTTATGAAATATTAAATGATATTTTATGTAATTATTTCGTATTTTATAAAGCAAAAAAATACTGTAATTATGCAAATAATTATATTAAATTTTATAAATACATTTTATACTAAAATAAATAATATTTATAATAAAATATATAATAACTATTAAATTATATTTTACCTAAAAATTAGTTACAAATAGTTTTATAATGTGAAATACAATATACTATAAATAAAATATTGTATATAATATAAAATAATTTATAAAATATATTATTATTATTAAATTAATTATTTTATAATTAATATAATAAAAAATGTCTTTTTTAGATATTATTAATTTAATTATTTTATAATTTTATCAAATATTTAGTAAGTCCTTTTCAAATAAATTTATTTAATTTCAAAAAGTTTACTTAAATAATTTTTATAAATTTATGTAAATAATTTTTATAAATTTATTTAAATAATTTTTATAAATTTATTTAAATAATTTTCATAAATTTATTTAAATAATTTTCATAAATTTATTTCAATAATTTTAATAATAAATTAATAATTTCAATTATAAATCATAATTTTAATAATAAACAATATTTCAATTAATAAATTAGTAATTTTAATAATAATTGTAATAATAACTTGATAATAATTTTAATAAATTAATAATAATTTTAATAATAAATTAATAATGTTTCGTATCAATACTAATATTTAATAATAATTCTTTAGTTATAATAAATAGTAATTAATTGAAATAAAAATAATTAATCTACTAATTTTAATTATTTATAATTTTTATTAATAATTATTTTAAATATTTTTATTTAATAATTAATTTAAATATTTTAAATTAATAATAAATTTAAATGTTTTTAATTATTAATAATTTTAAATATTTTTAATTAATAATAATTTTATTAATAAATAATTCAAGTTATATATTTTTAATTTTTTTTTACTTTATAAAATACAAATAATTACTTGAAATATCATTTAATATTTAATAAATAAATTATAATAAATAAATAAATCATAAATAAATTTATTTAATTAAAAAAATAATTAAATGAATTGAAGAAAAAAAATTGACCGAGTGGAATCGAACTCTTGATCTCGCGCATAGTAAGCAGATGATTTACCAATCAAGCTACGAACTCGTTGCGAAGAAATAAAATTTAATTGTATAAAAGCTAAGCATGGATTTCGAAGGCTAATTTCTCCGAATTGACTGGCCATTCGGCGGAATTACTATGAGGGTTGAACACCCTAAAGGAGTACTACCATTACACGAAGTTTCGATCCCAAATGAATTTCCTTAGTCGTGCCCTCCCCTTGTTAGATAAATTTACTGCAATTGTGTCAAAAGAATGTTAATTTAAATGAAATTCTTTAAACGAGTTTTAAATGTTTTTTAAGTACAGCACTAGCGGTAGATTATTAATCTGATTATGTAATGTATGCAATGATCGAAACTGTATTAAGAAGATAATTTAAATTACAGTTGGACCCCGATTTACCTAACCCTTGTTTAACGAATCATGCGATTTGACGAATCTTTCTTTTCCTACGACTAAAAGGAAAGCAAAATCCCTATTTAACGAATAATAAACATCGTATTGACGAATTTTTCAATAGCCGAAAATCTTTTTTTTACTAATTTATATCGGAAGAAATTGGATTTCCCCCCCAAATAACATTATTTTTGTCAACAGAAAAAGACTTTTCGTGTAAACAGCAAATTTCAACTGGAAAGAGTGCAGACCATTATTAGATTTTACATTTGCAAATGAGTCAAAAGTGGAATCTATCTTGTCAATTTTGAATAGGGCAGCTAATTTCTTTCTTATATCAGTTTACTTCACACACACACACGAAGCAGGATATATTTAGCATTTTAACGACTATGTTACGTTTGATGTCGGACTGCCTATCTCGGTAACTGAAGTTGAGAAAAATGTTGATTTTTCCGAGCCAAGGAACAGCGATTTTGATGCAGCAGTTTATAGTAAAACTCCTATTAAAACTGTGTTATATTTTCTAATACTTTACACTGTTTGGAAACTGAGAATGTACCTTTTGCAGCAGGACGTAAATGACGCAGTATTTTCTTTCTTCCTTTTTTTGTTCTTTTTTTTTGCATAAAGTCGAAAGAGAACTCTTTCGAGTCAGGAATAAAGAAGATTGCCGCACAACTTTTAGTCAGTATTTTAAAATATCCAATTAACACAGGTGCATAATAACTCTCTAATACTATTTTTAGCTTTTGAATAAAAAAATATGTTATTTGAAACTATGAATATTTTTGTGCAGTTGTTTATAATAAAGTTTTTCAAAAGTAAGGGCAAATAATTTGTATTTTTTTTACACCAAGATATAACGAATAACCTCGAATTAACAAACAAAATATTCGGTACCGATGCATTCATTAAATCGGGGTACAACTGTATTAGCTTGATTATTTAGATATCGAAAACTAAATAGCGTTATATCACTTTCTTGAATTGCAGTAATATTTTAAACCATTTGATTATTTGTATTTTGTTTCAATTGACTGATTATTGATTCTGTCTATTAAGAGAACCAGGAAATGCTCCAATGAGTAAAAGGCCAAACATAAAACTCTTTTGTTTATATATGGGACATATTTCTTTTAAAATTTTCAATAAAACTTAGAATTTTGGTGATTTTAATAGATATTTTAATCCTTCTGTAGAAATACAGAAATAATTTTTCAGTTAAAATTTTTTTTTTTTCTGTTTAATTTAAGTATCCTTTTTTAAAAGAGTATCTCTGAAATATGTAAAATATTTTTGGCATATATACGTATAAAACAATACACAAAATATAGTAAAACTATTTTTTTAGTAAAATATTAAGATAATTTCTTTAAAAAATTATAAAACTTTGTAATTATGAAAATTTTAATTTTTTTCCTTTTTCATACACAAAACTATTTTTTAAAAAACTATCTATTACTTTATTTATTACTATAAGCACAGGCAAAGAAGTAAAAAGAATATGGAACTATATAGTGCCATAGTGTTTTTAAAAGTGTACCTAAAAATAATTATGCTTTGGAGAAAAAATGAAAAAACTGAGCATTTGTAACTATTTGTTTATATTTTTGTCAATTACATTTTTTGACATTTTAAGGTTATTTTATCAACGAACACATAAGTGCTATACATTTTCAGATTCAGAAAAATATGCACAGTTTTTAATACTAAAACTGAAAAATCGATTTTTTGAATGTATATGATGTCCTGGTTCCCCTTTAATGTGTTGATTGTTTGATTGTATTATAGTGTGATTCCTGAGATATTAAACAAATAAATAAACAAACAAAATTTAATTTGACCATACTTAAGCGTTGCTGTTGTTCCAGCAAAGATTTTATTTTCACTGTAACGAGTGTCTAGTAGGTGAAGTGCAGATTATCTAAGTAATTTGAGAAATGAAACACACACATTTTCCGCTCTTTAACAAATCTCCTTAGTTAATGTACATATATTTCCTGGCTAATTTTCAGCTTAACTGGTTTATGCACTTTAGCGGTAACTTAAACATCGTCTATAAATTTTAAACCCTTCTTTTCGTCTCAAAAATGTGTGTTTATGCTTGACTGTAATGGAATTAGAAAATTTCCTTGTTTTGAATTCCGGTGTTGCTTTTTATCTGTAGAATGTGGACTGACACTCGCAAGTTGAAACGGAAATTTTGTCTAATTTTTGGAGACCGTAGCCGTGTTTAAAATACATAGTTTTTATTTTTTAGTAACACAACAGTTTTACTCGGAATTCATCAGATTTTGTAAAACCACGTAGATATTTTTGCATTATTGAATTGGCTTTTGGGGTTTATAATTTTCACTGACAATTTCTTATTTTTTTTAAAGGCTAATTTTTTTTTAAAAAAAAATATATCCATTAAAAATATTTAAAAAATTTTTTCACAAAATTTTAAACTGGTGAGAAATAGCTAAAAAAAACTACTTAAATCTGCTTAATTTTTTTTAAAAAATTATTTCTTATGTTTTTTTTTATTATGCATGATAAATTGGAACTATAAATTAAAATATTTAAGCTGTAAGGAATACTAGTATTTTAGTAATTCTTGAAATGCTTATTTTGAAAGGTATTTTCTTTTTTGCATTGTTTTTGAGTGATGGTGGTAGAGCCTAGTGGTCATGGTCCCGAACTCGTGGTGGGTGTGTCATGGGTTCGAGTCCTGATTAAGCTGAAGACTTGACTTGTAGAGAAAGTGATGCACATTAACTCTTTCAAGGCTCAAAGTTATCTCTAGTTGGCGCGCTGCGGAAGATTGGGCAGTTATTTTCCCGGTTGGGTCTTATCCGTCACTCGATCGTTATTCAAAATTACAATGTTCTCCGCCAACAACCCTCGTGTTGTTTTTGAGAGCAATCTTAAAAGACACTTACTCACTTGATTATTTTATATCTATATTTTATTCAAGAAACAAAAAAAAACAATGCATTAACACACTAACAAGATTATTTTATATCTATGTTTTATTCAAGAAACAAAAAAAAAAATAATGCATTAACACACTAACAAGATTATTTTATTTCGTTTGAGTTGGTAACGGACTTGTGGCCGGCTTGCCTTGAATTCGAGCCTAGTACCGCTAAAGATCCTCCATATACAGACGCTGATGCACGTTAAATCTGTCGGAGCTCAAACGTCCATCCGTTGGTGTGGTGTGGAAGTTAGGAGAGGGGTAAGGGGGATAGCTCAAGTGTTGTACTCTTCACTTGACCATGGTTCAAAATAACGAGGTCCGTCAACAATAGCCCTCTTGCAGCTTTGTAGTGCTACGAAAATATAATTCTCTCTCTCTCTCTACCTCTGAAGTCATTTGCCAAATAAAGTCTACTACAAAATTATCAACTTCCATCCTCTCAAAAATTTGCAGAGCTGTGCAGAGTGCTACTGAAAATTATGCCAAGTGCCACATGTGGCACTCATGCGATGGGTTGCCAACCACTGCATTAGACTGTTACTGCTTTAGAATTAATTTCTTAATATTTTTACTGATTCTCAATAAAACTTTTCAATGGAAAATAAATTAATACAGAAATCTCACACCGGTCAAAGTTTTAGTTGTAATTTTAAGGTTCATTTTTTAATAGATAATTACAAAGAAAAACAACAATATAATTTTTAGTACATATAATAGTTTTTTAATAATTCATAAGATAGAAATCTGAAGAGCCGCATGCGGCTCTCAAGCATCGGCCTGCCAACCCCTGTCGTAGATCCTTATTGTTGCATCAGTTTTCTCATTTTAGTCTCCTATGACACGCATGAGCCACTTTGGAATTATTCTTATATTCCAATATTACTTTCATTAAATTTGCAGTTATCTGTTTAGAAAGTTTATAATTCTTCAAAAATTCTACAAATTTGAAGAGAAACTATGCTTATAGAGACAATAGTTTTTCTTATTTACGAAAAACATCACGTCGAGAGAGTGTTTTACAATCTTAATTTACTTCTCCATAATAAAAATTCAAAATAGTTGAAATTGAATTTTTTAAAGACATTTCTAATAACTTTTAACTTTTTTTTTAAAAAAAAGGAAATTTAGAGTTTTATAATTTCATCCTTCATATAACTAATGGAATAAAATCACCAGCTACGAATTATGTTCTGATGAAACAAATATTTTCGACAGTAATAAAATGCTTAAATATAAAAGTTTGCTATGAACGCAAAAAAGTACTTGTAAAATAAGCAAATAGTTTTAATCGAATTCGCGCTGCAATATTGGGAAATTTAATTAAATTTTAAATACTAAAAAAAGTTTTCCTTATGGCATGAAACAGTTTTCATAAAAACACAGCTCAAAGCAAAACAGCTGATTATACTTTTTTTGAATGGCGCATTCCATAATCACGAGACTAGTGGTTGATTCTGATTAGATAAGAATTCAAAGTCGGCCAATTTGGCCGATAAGATTAGAGTATGATACATTTGGTTTCATTACAATGGACACGGTTCTTTAATTTATGTAAATTATTTAAATATATTCCATTATATATTTTTTTAAAAAATATTATTTACTTCAGTTCATTATACTTACCTACAGAACTTTTATAATAAATATATATAAAATTTTGAATAAATCCCAATGCTAATCCTAACGAACAAGTGTAAAAGTATTTTTAGGAATACTACCTTTTTAAAAACCCAGCGGTGGATAGATTACATGTTCTTACACGAGTTTGCTTTTTAATACTTTCTTTATAATCAAAATTAGAAAAATTATTAGTATATTATGACTGAGTATTTGTGTGAAGAATTTAAATGAAAACATCTGCCTATCATCAGCAATGTATACAAATACATGTTCACTGAAAATAAAATCTGTAATGTCTTTTGAAAGTACATTTAACGGAAAACCCATTTATTTCAAAACAAAAAGTTTATACATATTTCTAAATAAGAAAAATACCGATATAAATTTTCTTATTTATAAAAAGTACCATAAATTTAATAAATAATCTAAACATTAATCCAGAAAACTTCGCCAGAGTAGCAATGCTTTTTTTTTTGTCTTAACTTTTTAAAAAAATTTTGTATTTCAAGCAAACGATTTTCTTTCTTCCTCCTAGTTTTCACTTTTCTACAAAATCTTAAAAGCGCACGTGACGATTACATTTATTTTTGCGTTACTATTGAGCTGAGAATATTTTTCTAATACACCAGATCCGTCTGGCAACAATTTAACAATTAGTTTTTCAAGGGATTGAAGGGCAACATTGGCTATGCATATGCAAATAAATATTATTTGTCATTCGATCATTTGATTCGATATTTGTGTCATTTTTAAATTTGTTCAGAATAGATTTGTTCAACTAAAAGTTTTACTTCGTGTTTCTTCATTGTGATGCTTTTCTCCCTCCATTGTCGACGAGGTATGTGCTTCATATTTTGCTCGAACATTTATAACTCCTTTTTTTGTTTAATAGTTTTTTTCATTTTACTACCGTACATTTATTACTGAATATTTTCACTTCTAGTAGCTTTTTATACTTTGGAATTACTTTTATATTATGTTCTTATTTGATTTTATAATTATGATCATTGGGGGATTTCATATTCCAACAATTATTAATTTAGAATTTCATACGATAAATTTATATTCTAATTAAAAATTTGTAGATTTATCGAAGAAAAAAAAGCAAGTGATATGTTTTGACCGGATGTAAATGTTACCGTTAAGCCTCTAAAACCGTTAATGTGTAGATTATCTAGCTAAGCTGCAGATGAACTGATTTGCTCCGTTTAAGTGTTGGATCAAGAGTTTTCCATACCTTTACTAGGTATTTTTTACATTAGAGGCTTTTATATCTTTCACATTCAATAGTTTATTTCTCTTATTTCCTTTCTGCTTAAAATTTCGATTGAACGTTCACTCATTCTCCATGAATAATTTATACTATGTTTCGAAAACTCATTTTTTAATTGTAATAATATGTTATAAACCGTTTGATTTTTTGTATTATAATTTTTAGATCAGTGTTTCTCAAACTGCGGGGCACGATAACTCTACGAGGGAGGCACGAGCATATTGAAATGTCGAAAATAAAATTTATTTTAAAAAGTTATTAATTTACTGAAAAATAAAATAAAATGCATTCTAATATAATAAAGAATAAAATTAATATTTACACCGATATAATGCACTTATAAATGTATCAGCACTGCACAACGTATTTTGTAATTAATTTAACAATATAAAGTTAAGAGCAAGTTTAATAATTACTAATGACCCCATGGGTCATTTATATAATTATACGCAAAAATTAACACTTATCTTGGTAATTTGTACAGTTTATAAATAATCCTTTATCCACCGATTAAAATTACTCGATTCTCTCCCCAATGCTATGGTTTAACATGTAGGAGTGCGTATGTGACGTATTGTGAAAGGGAAGAAAAAATGAATCAATAAGAAATCCTCTTAAATATATATGAGTGTGTGTAATAATTCCCTCTAGTATTCTTTTTGAAAACTCTTTGTGTTAATATTTAAACAAACTTTAATTCTTTAGTTTTAAAATAACACTGTAGTCTTAATCGTAATCGGCTAGTCCGAAATCCCTGTCCCGCCCATTCTAGCCAATCAGAACTACTATGACCCCTGTTGATATAAAAGCAAAAATATGGTGTAATCCCTCTCTCCTCAACAAACACTGACATCTGACTCTACTCGAAAACTACTTCAATCAATGGAAAATTAAAATTAACATAGAAAAAACTGTAGCAGTGCTACTTACAAAAAGATTAAAACCAGTAACACCACCAACATTATATTCCACACCACTACAATGGTCTCAGACCACAAAATACTTAGGATCAGTACTAGATAAAAATCTCACTTGGAAACACCACATCTTACACTCGCGGGACAAATTCCGGAACGTACTAAGACAGTGTTTATCAAACTTTCAATACTGGAGACCCAATTTTCAATCATAATTTTTGTCGCCCCCCCTGTACAACAATAATGTATTTACTGCAATAAAAATGCACTTTGATGCTAAAGCTACAATGCGATCTCAATTATAAACTGTATAAGTATTAAATTTTGTATATGTTACTTTTAAGTAATATATATTTTAAGAAAATTACTTAAAATATATATTACTTACTTATTATTATGTTATTTTTCTTTCTCTTATTTTTAAATTGGAACAGATCGCAAAATGATATATTTAATTAAGATTTATTTCCTTCAGCATCCATTTCTCAAAGTACAAATATCATTAGTAAATAGTCTAGTCTATATGTTGCTCTCTATCATATCCATCACATCTGGCATTATCGGGTACGTTTGCGTGAGTCTGGGTAACCTATCGTACGTCTGCGCAAAACAAAAATGCTTTTCCTCGTACAATTCCAGTCAGTTTTGGTCGACTCGATACTTCTATAGCTACCGAATCTAGCTTGAATGTACATTTTTTAATTTGCCCGTTAATTGTAATTCACGGTAATTAAGTATTTACAGCAGTAGGTTGAAACAAAATCATACATATATTTTTAAGTCGTAAGCAAACATTCGACGATAATAAAGGATTAACAAGTACACGGACGAGCATGGTTCCGAAAATTAAATCAAGGAAATATTCTCAAAAATACTTATATTTTGGATTTACCACTACTGAAGTAAATGATGGGGGGAAATGCCCCAGCTCGTTATGTGTTAAAACCTACATATCCGAAGAACAACATGTGAAAGTTGTTTTTAAGACCATGTAAAATCATTTAGCCATGTTGGCAAAGATTTTTAAAAAAGTATTTTCTTGATGAGGATAACTTAGTAGCAAGTTACGAGTGGATTAGACATCTATTTCAAGATACTCCAGAAGGGCTCTCAACTTCCGAAGAAGAAATCTTTATAGATTTCACATCCAGAGAGTGAAAAATTAAAAGGCAATTTTGTAATAAATCGCTCTTTGAATTTTGGGTAGAGGTGGATGATGAATTTTCTGCACTAAAAACAAAAGCACTTCGTATACTATTACCATTTTCAACATCCTATCTTTGTTAAACCGGATTTTCTGCGGTGGCTGCTTTGAAGACAAAATAAGTGGCCGCGGTAGCCGAGTGGTATAGGTATCGGACCGTGGCTTGCTTTGTCATGGGTTCGAGCCCAGTACCACTAAAGACCCGCCGTGTAGGGCAGCGCTGCACGTTAAATCTGTCGAGAGCTGAAACGTCCTCCCGTTGGTGTGGTGTGGTAGTTAGGAGAGGGAGGTGCCAGCTCAGGTGTCGTCCACGTCACTTGACCATGGTTCAAAATTACGTAGTCCGTCGCCAAAAGCCCTCGTGTAGCTGAACAGTGCGACGTTAATATTCAATCAATCAATCAATCAATTGAAGACAAAATATAGATCTCAGCTAAATATAGAAAAATAACTCAAGAGTGTCAATTTCTGATATTAAACCTTCCTTTGAAAAACTTTGCTCTACAAGACAAGCCCATGGAAGTCACTAATAATTATTAAACTTGTTCTTAATTTAGTATTAAGAAATTATTTGTAAAATAAATTCTTCAGTACTGATACATTAAACGTATAATGGCTGAAACACCGGCTCTTCACACGAGTTCATTTTTTCAAAAAATAAAACATTATTCTTGATATAATAGCTGAACTGTAAGGAGAGTAAAACTACGTGCACACACGACATTGCATTCAAAAATGTAAAATGTTTTTTATAGTTAAATGCTATAATTGAAAATAACTGTTTAAAAAAACTGTAATTTTAAACCTCACAGAATTAGCATTTAGAATTAATGTTAAATAATGAAAAAGAATATAAAATTCCGATGAATAATAATTGTGTTACTTTTTAATATTTAAAGCAGAAATACTTCAAAATGTCTTAACCCGGGAGCAAGCGCGCACTCGATGCTAACTCTAATGGTAGTGCGGGGGACTCAGTCTCCCCAATCATTTGTTTATAATTATTTTTACTGCACACGAAACAAATCAGAATTCCAGTGAATAATTTAATTAAGAGAAAGTATACTTACCGGCTTTCAAGGACTATTTAATTTTTCTTTGATGATTTGAGAAAAAATCCAATAAAACTGAACTAAAATGATTCAAAAGTGCAAGACCTTAGGACGCAAATCAGAGACACTTTTCACTAATATTACAGAAATGTTATTTGCTGGCAAAGCTGTCATATTTTGTCATTCTTTAGAACTAATGTAGAACTAACCATACCAGTAAGTTTGAAGGTCAATCAAATGATCAGCAAATGTATTATGCAGCCTGGCTGAAAAGTGAATCATGTCTTCCTTTTTTTTCTACAACTAATGTACAGTATTTCAATAATAATTACAGTGATGAATTGTTTATATTCTTAGAATTTTTCTCAGGGTCTGGATTTCGTTTTTTCTTTTAACAAGTAATATTTTATGTTAAAACGTAGTAAAAAAATCTCTCATTGAGGAAATACACCAAATTAAACAAAATGTTTTTTTTTCTTCTTTAATTTGGTTTTAGGATCAAATATAGCTTTTTGATGAAGGAAAAACGCCAGATGATAAACATAAATTATATCAGTGTTGTTGTGTGTGTTTTTTTATTTATGGAAGAAAGTATTGTTTTTTTTTACTTCTTTCCGGTTATTTTTTTTAAATCTTTAAATTTTCGATATGCTCGCGCCCCCCAAGGGGGGCGCGCCCCACACTTTGAGAAACATTGCACTAAGATCAATTTACCCCCTAATTTGCCGGAATTTCGAAATGGATATGTATAACAAAGTGCTTCTCTACACAGCCGTTCTGCGGCTCATCCTGAGTTACGGCAGTCCCGTATGGAGTTATGCAGCAAAATCAAATGTTAAAATATTAGAAACAGCGCAAAATTTTATAATCAGAACTATCACTAAAGCTAATAGATATACAAAAAATTCTAATATTTATAGATCTCTTAAACTTCATCCATTCAAAAAATATATCCAGCTGCTAGCAAAGAAATTCTTTGCTAACATTCCAAATATCAATAACGCAAATTTAATTAACCTAGAAAACTATGTTTCTCATGATTGCCATAAGAGGCCTAAGAGAATATATATACTCCTAGACTCTTATTATCCACCTTAATTTTTCTAACTTTTCATTCATCTATTGATGAATGACCTGCCAAAGTTTTTAATTCTAATTTTTCTCTTTTCGTAATATCTTCATGCTGCTACCCATCAGGCAGGCCCACCCCCTTCTATACAACTCTGGTACAGCCAATCGAGAGGTAACTCACTCAGTTCTACCGACTAATCCCAGTGCTTGTTCTCCACATCATTTCTCTTGACAAACATCCAAGTTTTCTCCTCAGACTGTTGCGTCATCCCCCACCTACTCCCTACCGTCACTACAATTACTACGACTCTCCAGCCAACCAACCAGGAAGCTCCGTGCTCCCCATCCAGGCCTCGCTACGATCTCAGGCAACATACACTGTTCTGTGATGGGACGGACGAACGCTCTGCGTTCCATGTTCCAAAAAATATTGTCCTGTTATTCTGTAATCGCTCTCTTTGTCTGCTTGCAGTCATCATGTGAGAATGTGAATAACTGCAGCTCTGTGTCTTTGTGTTGTGTCCGTCAAGATGTCGTTTCTGTTATACGTGTCTGTTTACGTTTTTTTAACGAATAGATGTAAAATATAAAATGATTGACCAGTTAAGCTATGTGTGCTTCGAAATAAAAGATGAAACTCAATTCTAAAGATGTCTTTAATAAACCAAATATCACAACAACCAACACCGGCCAACGCTACTACAATACCTAACATACATATATACTGCTGGCCACCGTAAATTCAACGCCTTGAAGGAAGCATGCAAATAACATGAAATTTACAACATGCATTAGCGAAGGTGAGATATGCAAGTGATTAGAATTTCAGCGCAGACACACATCACGCGCGCCTGTGGCGCCACCTCAAAGCGCTATTTAAGGCTTGGAGATTTCGACGCTTTCAAGTTCGGCAATTGTGCTTTTCTTGTTTTTTTTCAAAAAACGATCAGTTATATCTCGTAGAAAACAGCGATCAGATTTCGATCAAGTATCCGAGTTCGACAGAGGAAGGATAGTGGCCTACCGAGATTGTGGATTATCTTTCAGGGAAATCACTAGTCGTGTCGGACGAAACCAAACAACTGTAATGCGGATATATGACCGTTCGATGCAAAAAGGTACGACGAACCGACTTGGTCGATCGCATCCACCTCAGTGCACCACTTCACGTGAGGACAGGCAAATTGTGTGCATGGCAGTGACGGATCGCTCAGTCGCATCACGAACCATAGCACAACACATTGAGTCTGTAACGCATCATTCAGTGTCTACGCGTACCATTTGACGCCATTTACAACAGAGTGGTTTGTCCGCAAGAAGTCCATTGCTTGGTCTCCCCTTGACGCAGAACCACAGACGTCTCCGCCGCCAATGGTGTGATGAAAGAAGGATGTAGGGGGCAGAATGGAAGGAAGTTGTCTTTACTGACGAGTCACGCATCTGTCTGCAGCACCACGATGGTTGAATTCGAGTCTGGAGACACCATGGAGAGAGGATGCAGAACAGCTGCGTTATGCACCGCCACATTGGTCATGCACTGGATTTTATGGTATGGGGTGGTATTGGATATTACTCTCGTACTCCTCTAGTGCGCATTGCTGGTACTTTAAACAGCCATCGCTACATCTCCGAGGTGTTGGAGCCAGTTGTGCTTCGTTAACTTCTGGGCTTGACCACAGCCATATTTCAACAGGATAATGCACGACCACACGTGGCACGCATTGTCCAAAGGTTCTTCATCAATCACCAGATTGAATTGCTTCCCTGGCCTGCTTGCTCTCCGGATCTTTTGCCGATAGAAAACTTGTGGTCCATGGTTGCTCAACGATTGATCCAGCTTACACCCCCAGCTTCCACACCAGATCAACTTTGGCAAAGTGTGGAAGCTGCTTGGTTTGCTGTACCCCAAGAACACATCCAAAATCTCTTTGAATCATTGCCAAGGCGTGTGGCAGCGAAGATCTCCAACAATGACTGCTACTCTGGCTACTGTTTCTGGCAGGAACCACACTTCACAGAAGTTCATAAATTTAATCATTTGATACTTAGTCAACATGTTATCTACAAAATAAATTTTGTTGTGCTATCTCTTATTTTTCTTGGTGTTGCATTTACGGTGGTCATCAGTGTATATATATATATATATATATATATACATATATAAGTAAATCCTTCGCAAACACTGTCAAGGTTTTTTATTGCGTTCCAAAGCCTTTGGAATAATTTTATGGATATCAGTGTACAGAAAAGATTGTACTTCGGAAAAGCGTATATATGCGTTCAAGGAATTTAACGCACGGGTTGAGCGAGACGTATATGGTGGCCTTTAAGGAGGTTTAACTTGTATTAGCTTTAGCGTCTTTGTGTTATTGAATTTCTGCATTGTTATTTGTATTGAAAGAGGGGCGCAATGAAAATTATTTTTGAATATTGGATCACTAATATTGAAAGTTTGAGAAGCACTGTTATAAATAGATTGAAGATCGATTCCATCCACTAATGTGCTGCTTTATTGATAGTACAGTCGGGCCCCTAATTAACGAATATCGCGATTTTACGATCTTTTTTCACTCTCCGATTAAAATGAAGGCAAAAATTGCCTACTTAACGAATGATAAACACCGAATCCATAAATTATTTAAAGAGCTGGAATTTTTTTTTTTTTTTTATTAATTTGGATTAGAAAAAAAAATTTTTTTTTAAGGACATATTTTTTTTGTCCGAAACAGAAAAATACTTTTCTTGTAAGCAGCAAATTTCGACGGAAAAAGACGAAGACCATTATCAGACTTAGCAGGTGCAGAAGAGTTATGATTGTGACTTATTGTGTGAGTTTTGAATAGGACAAGAAATTGCTTTCATATCTTCTCCAACTCCACAACGCAGGGGGTATTTAACTTCTTAAAGAAAATGTTGTATTTGATGACGAACAGTTATTTGTGCAACTCTTGATTGTTGGTTGCTGCACAGATAGAAACATGTACTGTTGGTTGGAAATAGATTTGTCGGAGCCAATGGGCTCAATTCATGTGACTATGATATCATATGATAGTGATAGCTACGGGATTCTAGCCAATCAGTTCAAAAACTCATGTGACGTCATCGTCACACGATAAAAGCTATCTTGTGTTTCCAGCTAATCAGTTCACGCGCTTCGGTGATGCCAAGTTTTGCTCTTTGCATAAACTTTCTCTTAAAAAGTACATATGTATGCAAAATGTTTTTATTAAAAGTATAAGCATACAATACTATTTTAATTTTAAAAAATCGTTTTGAAGAAATTTTTTTCCCTAACATTTAAGCATTTTTATCCAAATTTGAAATTTCATCTGTTTTACAAATAGAACAACAAGTAATTTTAGTTTAATGTTTATTTAGAATTCAATGGAGAGCACGTGTTTGTATTTGTCATGTGATGTCATGAATTGAGCTCATGACGATTCTCATGTAGATATTGATAATTAAAACATATCAAAACTGATACATTTTCTAATGCTTTACATTGCTTTGTAACTTTGAAACATACTTTATGTAGTAGGATGTAAATGACGCAGTATTTTCTTCTCAGAATAAAGTCGAAAAAGTACTCTTTTGAAGCAGGAATCAAAAAGATTGTCAAATATCTATTAGAATTTTAAAATTTCCAATTAACTGGTGTGTAATTATTTTCTGATAGTAGTATTTTTAGCTATTGAATAAAAAGTGTGTAATTTGTAACTATGGATATTGTTTGCGTAATTTCTTACTACAGAATATCTGAGAGATGATTGCAAAAAATGTATTTTGTTTGGTGCCCAATATAACGAATAACCTCGTTTTAACGAATAAAATGTTCTGTCCCAAAATTCGTTTAATCGGGGTCCAGATAGCTAATCAGTTTCGAACAGCTTCAGAGAAACAATCGATCTTTATCTTAATATTTTCTTGAGCTGGTGAGATTGCAAGCATCTCTGCATCAAAGTTCGACATGAAGTGTCTCACAAGAGTATATTGAAAAAAAGAGTTTACTGTCATAGCTGGTTGCCTTGTATTATAGAGCAATCATTGTCTACGTCAGTGTTTCTCAAACTGTGGGGCGCGCCCCCCTGGGGGGGCGCGATAAACGTACAAGGGGGGCGCGAGCATATCGAAAATAAACGATTAAAAAAAATTTATTTACTGGAATGAAGTAAAACAAAATACTTTCTGACATCATAAAAAATACACATTTACACTGATTAAAGTGGGAAAAAGCCGGGCACAGGCGATGCAGCGAGCCGCAACACCTGCGAGGGCCGTCTGGGAGCTGCGCGAAAAATCGGGGGTTTTTGGAACATTAGAGTGATTTTGGCTCGGCCAATCGGGATGCAGCCACTCGGGGTGGATGTACGAGACTTTGAAGTGAAAAACTGCTATGAGAGCAGCGGTCGGGATTGGTCAGCTCGCTCTGCTCCTATTGGAGGAGAGGGAGTCTGCCTGAAATGGGTGATTGAGAGGTTTGAAAAAATTGTAGTTAAAGGTTTGCAAGGATATTTCTTGGGCGATTAAAAAGGGGATTAATGGGGTATTTTTCGATTCGGAGAATTGCTCTATTATCGTGGGCGTCTATATTAATGAAGTAAAACAAAATACTTTCTGACATAATAAAAAATACACATTTACACTGATATAATTTATATATCTGCGATATTACGTCATAAAAATTAAAGCTTCTACTTCTATTACGGTTTCTTTTCAAACCAAAATGAGAAAAAACAAAACCCAGACCCATAATCGAAAAAAATCTTAGGAAGATAAAAATTCATCACTGTTATATTATTGTCATCAGCTATAGGCAGCAGAATGTAGTTGCTGCGGTTTGACCTTCGAACCTACTTGTACGGTTAGTTACGTCCCTGCTCTTATGTATTTGTTTTTCATTTAGGGAAGTTGCAAATAAACTATTTCTGCAGGGACTTTTTCCTTGTAAGATATTTTTATGATTTTGGAAAAGCACAGAGAGCTCTTTGAAGAATTACTTGGCCAAGATTTATTTCTATGAGTTATTCCCAAACATATAAAAAAGCATAATGAAAAACGTTTTACATAATTTTTTTTGAACATCCATATTGTAATAAATACACTTTTATTCCGGAGCTGTTACACCGAGCACAGAGTGCACGAAATTGGTAATTCTGGCAGAACTGTTTAATTGTTACCAATGGCTCTGATACTATCCTCCTGTTTGAGTGTCTTAACGTGTGAACTAAAATATATTTGTCACATATCTCCCTCTTTTTTGGGAGTGACAAACGTTTTTTTACAATCTTAAGGTACTTGTTTTGACTAAGTTCCCGGTGTGATAAACTTTTTTTCCGAAATATTTTCTGTGTTCTTGAAAGTAGGTGAGTGTGTATTTTCTCTTAATTAAATTATTCACTGGAATTACGATTTTTATTTTGTACTATAAAAGTAATTATAAAAAAAATTGGGGTGGCTCAATAACCCCACTCGACCATTAGTATCGAGTGCGTGCCTGCTCCAGGTTTAAAACATTTTGAAGTCTTTTCACTTTAAATATTAAAAATAATACAATTATTTCTCATCGGAATTTTATATTATTGTTCATTATTCAACATCAATTCTAAATGCTAATTCTGTGAGGCTTAAAATTACAGTTCGCTTAAAACTAATTATAATTTGAGCAATGATTTAAAAAAATCATTTTACATTTTTGTAAACATTGTCGCGCACTTGGCTTTACTCTCCTTAAAATTCAGCGATTATATCAATAATGTTTTATTTTCTTATAAATGAACTCGTGCAAATAGCGGGTACTTCAGCCGGTATACTTTTAATGTATCAGTGCTTCACAAAGTATTTTATAACTAATTAATTAATGCTAAATTAAGAACAAGTTTAATAAGTATTAGCGACTTCCATGGGCTTGTCTTACAGAGCAAATTTTTCAAAGGAATGCTTATGATTAGAAATTGACCCATTAAGTTCTTTCTAAAAAAAAGCAGATATCTATATTTTGTCTTCTAAGCAGCCACCGCATTTTGCAATATGTTCCAATTTAAAAATTAGAGAAAGGAAAAATAACATAATAATTATCCTATTACTTAATTTTTTTTTTGCTTAAAAGCAACATATACAAAATTTAAAACTTATGTCATGAATTTGTACGGTATATAATTAAGATTATTGCTTTAGCGTAAAAAAAGTGCATTATCGTTGCATTCAATACATTATTAATGTATAAGGGGGGGGGGCGCGATAAAAATTGTGATTGATAAGGGGGGCGCCAGTATTGAAAGTTTGAGAAGCACTGGTCTACGTACATTGTCTGAGCAATAACTAGTCTACTTAGCTTCGGGGTATTTTACATGAACCTTATGTAAAGTGTTTGCTTTTCATATTGTATGAGGAATGTTTTTCTTTCCCATTAATATTTATCTAACATTTGATATCAATGTATTCAAAAGGGTTAACCATGACCTTGTTACAATTCCTTGATATTTTCAACTATTTCTTGTAATAATTTCTTCATAATAATATTCACATTTCTTGTAATAATCCTTTTCTGTCTTTTATTCAATTTCTTATGTGTCTTGTTGCCGAGTCTTGTCTGTTCATAATGCATAGTGGCTAAGTCAATCTAGTGTACGTTAAGTGAGTCTGGTTTCATTGAAAAAAGGATGTATTATTATTATGCTTGTGGCTGAAAGCATCTGTAATTTGCTTGAGAAATCATCATGCGTTCTTGATAATAAAGTATAGCTTTTTGTAAAAAAATTGGCAATGGAAAGATAGAAGAAGCGGTCATGGTTTTTTTTTGTTGAATTTGTCCAATTTTATATGTTTTCAAACATTGTTTCTAAGCCGCTTTTCGTGTAGCCTTGTCTTTACTGCTTTGTTGCTCCTAGCAAACTTTGAAAAATACTTTATTTTACGAGTGAATTAATTGTGTATATTTGGATACATAAGAATCGTTATAAAGTGTTTCCATTGTTTAATAATGCCGAAAAGCTTTTTGAAACTTAGTCCTTGTTTTAATAAATTTAGAATAATACAAATTTGTCTTAAGATTTAAGTCTCAATATATGGTTAAATTATTTTTACAGTACGATTTTTAGTAAGATAGGAAGATAAATGAAATATAGATCATATATTCGGTGGAATATCTATAAAATTTTTACTAGAGTAAATTTTATTTAAAACATCTCTAAATAATGCTTTTGATTTCTACATTTAAACTTTGTAGTGAAAATAGTTTTTTTGCTAACTTGTGTCTATGGCTATGTTAACTTGTGTCTTTTTTGCTAACTTGTTTGTAGTTTTATGTGCCTTGCTGTGTACCTGTCTAAAATCTGTCTTTATCTCGATTGTATGTTTTGCCTCTTGTCTGTTTGTGTGCATTTTTTCTCACTTTTTTGTCTGTATGTCTGTACGTATCAACCAGGACAAAGTAACCTAGAATAAAAATAAAAAAGTTACAATTTTTTTCAACAAGGAAAGGAACGTAAGAGTTTTACACTTTAAGGCTACACAGTTCCCTAAAAATTTCATTTTTACCGAAATTTTTTTTTGCATATTTTGGTGGCCCATATCATTGAGATGCTTGCCACAAAATTTCAGATCTGTTAGCAAATTAGTTTTTAAGATATTTGAAGTTTTATGAACTATGGTTTTGGTTTCGGTCTCCTTTTAAAGCATTTTATCGCACTTCAGTTGAATTAATTAAAAATATTTTTGAGCTTTTAGCTTGAAATGGTTATTAATTCCAATTTTTCATTACTAAAATCATTTCTGCTTGATTATGTTTTGAGTTCTTTGAGTTCTCATAATTAATTAATAAAGATTAATTTCATGGCCAATTTTTGCTTTAAAATTAGTTTATATAACTTAAAAGCTTTATCATTAATTTTTCCTGTAGAGAAAATGCCATGGCAAATGCGTTCTGGGTTTCTGTGAGAAACAATATTTCGAAGAGATACAATACTACTGAAAATGATGTATCTAAAAATCAGTCCTCAGCTAATTCTGTGATTCTGCAATTAGACTTCCGAATACAAGCATTCTGAATTCAAATGTTGCAGATATAACTGAATATTTCCTTGATGTATATATATATATATGTATATATATATGTATGTATATATATATATATATATATATATATATATATATATATATATATATATATATATATATATATATATATATATCAAACTACATTATACTAAACATATTGTAGTACTATATTTTAGTATTTTAAAGTCGTACGACAAGAGCTAAAACTTCCTAAACTGGCCCAACTTAAAACTGAAAAAAATTAAATTTTATGAGCAAACCTGACTATTTTTAGCTTAAGTTAGTATCATTAATATTTTGTACATAAATGCTTCGTGTTTCAAAACTTTTGTGAAATATTAGGTTAAGATAAAGCTGAATAAACTGGCTTCTTAGCAAATGCTATCAATATTATGCAAAAATATATTTTGAATTAAAAATATAATTTTCAGTCCTATTTAATAAAAGTAGTGTTTTAATGTAGAACATACATTGGGAAATAATATATTAAAAAATTAGAGTTTTACGGGCATTATAAGTTTTTGTTTTATGACTTTACAAACTCTAAATGCGTTTTTCTCAGACTTTTAATTTTGAAGGTATAAGTGTTTTCTAATCCCTAAGGCTTTTTCCTGTTCAAGATAGAGCCTTGAATTCTTTTGTATATACTCCCAAATGTATGTTCTATAAAAGTTAGTATGGATTTAGGGCTGAGAACTCTAGTTATTTTTCTAAAAAATGCCAAAGTTGACATTTTAAAAATTTTCGTGTTTTTTTCCATGTTTTTCTAGAAAAATAATTATTAAAAATCAACAAGGGAATAGATTTTCAAATCCATACTAAATATTGTTTGTAATAATCTAAGAATCATAAATAACTTAAAATTACTAAAAAAAATTTAAAAATTGAATATTTTATAAGAGTTTGGAAAAAACTTCAAAAATTCCTAATTTTTTAAAATTTTAAAATAATGGCTGGTCAAACTGACTTTTGCTTACAGAATCAGCTAACTAATATAATCTAAATATAAAACACCAATTATTTTCACTGTTTCTGTCTCCAAAAATTTTTTTTGAAAATCCTTAAAAGAATTTCCTGAATGATCTGGCCATGAAGGGAAACTTGTTTATCTTAGCACGCTTTTGAGACTCTTTATCTAGATTTGGACACAAAAAAGGTGCTCTGCATTTGATTTTTCCAAATGTCTTGAATGTTAGCCCAGGATTTGTGGCTGTTGGTTTTCCTGCGTAGTGAGATAAAAAAATTATACGCCAATTCCTGAAAAACATGTTTTTTAAGTGACTGCAGGAAGGGGTTAATCTATTGCTGATGTGCTCCTCATTTGGCTAGTATGTCTGCTTTTTGGTATTCATAAAGAAATTTCAAGATTTGTCTTATTTCTGAGACAATACGGGTGTCTATGTATTGTTTGCTTTTGAATGGATTACAAAAACGGTCAACTTTTTTTTAAAAGGACGAATTAAATTTGGATACGAATTCAGAACTGTTTTCTTATTTAGATTAATCTCAACCGTTTGAGAAAGCATTAACATAAAATACTTTCTATGAAAAAGTGTTCATATGCGGAGTGTGCTTACAAAAAGCAAACGTTAAGGTGTTTTTAGGTTTAGCAATAGTAAAATAAAAAAAAGAAAAAGTTGTAAAAACACAAAAATTTAAAAGTAAAATAAGTCTTCCATTTTCTTTTTCTGTAATTACGCTGTTTAATTATGGTGTATATACAATAAAAAATGTGCTTTAAAATAACATTTTAGAAAAAAAAATTGACCGATTAACAGGTTAAGAATTTTCTTATATGATTTTCACCATCGCCATATCTCTATCCATAAGGGCAGCAAATTAACCTTTTATTTTATAATTAGTTAAAATTATATACTTGTATAAGACTTTATAAAACCATCTTATTTAGAATGCAAATTTGAAATTATAAAGTATTTTCTTTCACAGGTGGTTGAAAATCATGGATTTAGGCGTTACTTGACATAAACCAGAGTAAAAAAATTATTAAGAAACCTTATCTTCGTTTTGTTATCCCAAATTAAGTAATTATTTTTTATATTGTTTTTTTTCGATTTTTTTGTTTTTGAAATGAGTAATAAGCTTCAATTGGAAAAAACAATCGTTTAAGTTCAAAATAGTATATTTTGTACCTGATACAATTATTTTATTTACATTATACTAGGAGCTTTCCTGACCACTTGACTCATTTCTTCAATGCACCTTGAAAGAAATCATCCTTCGTAAGTAATTTATGATATGTATAGTATAATTATACATTTAGAACTAAATATAGAGCTTTTTAGGGAAATCCGTCTTGTTAAATTATATTTAAATTTATATAACAAATTTACTGCAGATGTGTCTAAATTTTTTTAAAATGAATTAAATCCTTTAAACATGTTTTTTGTTTTTGATTATAGCTCAAGCAGTAGGTAGGAAATTGATTATGTAAATCATGCAGGGGTTCATTTCTTTGGAATTGGTTTTCTCACTGTAGCAGTCATTAATTTAGGAGTTTAAATTTAAATAAAATAGAGGAAAACCAACATTTTAAATGTTGAAAGATTGAAACTCGACTGCACTTGACGAAATTCAATTTGATATCGTTGAAAATGTTTCTGTGATGTAGGATATTTCAATAGGAATAAAATGGTTTAGAATTAATTACATATTTCACAATTAAATGCATTTCAACATAGGAGCATTTAACACAAGAATAGTTCAAAAGTGAGCGTATTGTAACGTCGTGAGAAGGTAGCGTAATAATAAAACATCACAGCAAGGTTGTGGGAGTAGAAAAAAAAATGCTTTTAATTTTTTTCTCCAATAAGATAATTAAATTAAAGTAGATTATGCAGTTGATAGTTTCTGTGCCTAGCCAGTATGGTAGTCCCTTTTTGAAGTCGCTCTCTCCACAGCTTGTCTCGGTACAGTCCGCAAGGCATTTTCTCTTATCCGCGTCCAGGAATCATCGTCAGCATCACGATCCAAAACTCCGGGATCCTCCGAAAACAACCAGCCCTCGTCTTTTTTCGATCTATTTCCTTCGTTTCTTTTTTGTTTTTCCTTCCGTTTTTCCAGCCTTTTGAAACATCAGGGGCAGTCTATTTCCCCCCTCACGCTTTCTCATTGGTGGCCCCTTTGTGAGTCGACAGCTGCCTCTGAAGCGATCTCGTAGACAGTGGTATGGCAAGACTGTTGTTTGTATAGCCTCACTGGCACCAAAGTCCAGACGCTAAATAAACGATAGTTTGAACGGGAATAGACCAGAATAATAGCTTTAGAGAACAATCTATTTCTTGAGATATTTCAGAGCGAGGGAGATGTCAAGGATCTCTATATCAAAATTCCACATGGAGTGCTCCACAATACATTGGAAAAACAGTTTACTGTAAACATAAGCCATAGAGTTGTCTTGTATTTCAGAGCTATCAGAGTACATACATCTTCTGGGTATATTTATGTACTTTACATAAAAATGTTTGCTTTTCCTATTGTATCAGAAAAGTTCTTTACCTCTCCATTTTTGTTTTCTAGTATAGTTTGCTTACCTTAGTACGTTTTTGTGACTCTTTGTCTAGTACTTATCATGCAGGACGATGCTTAGTATTTGACAAAATTTTGTCCAGGTATCTTGAAAGTCAGCCGAGTATTTGCCTGCTGATATTTTTCCCAGGCCAGATTTAAAAGTGCACAGTAAAATCTTCAAAATATGTTTTTTGAAAATTCTGGCAGAAAATGTGAGTTGTCTTGTGGTTCAAGTGTTCCTCATTTGAATTAGTCTGCTTTTTGTGGTATTTATAAAGAAATTACATGGTGTTCTTCTTATATCTGAGATAATATCTGTGTCGATGCAATGTTTTATAACTAAAACCTGGGTAACTTGTTTTGGAATGGATTAGAATAGGCTTTATAAAAATAATAGATTTTTATCTTAAAGTTTACCATTACCTTGAGAATTTATGCCGTGTTGTCTATTTTGTGTTAGGTTGTTTATTTGTGTTGTGTTGTGCATTTTGTTTAGTGTTGGGTGAGTGAGTGAATATTAACGTTGCACTGTTCAGCCACACGAGAGCTTTTGGCGACGCACCTCGTAATTTTGAACCAAGGTCAAGTGACGAGGACGACACCTGAGCTGGCAACCTCCTCTCCTAACTACTACGCTTTCTTTTAATTGGTATTTTGTGTGTGTGGTATTGTTTATTGTGTGTTGTGTATCCATTGCATGTTGTGTCGTTCATTATATGCTGTGTTGTCTAATACACTCATGGACATGAAAAATCAGCACACCAAGAATAAGTGGTCAAAATTAAACGAAATCTTACATATGTAATGAGAACTTTGATATAAGTAAATGATTAAAAAATAAAAAAAGGATCATTTACTTCATAGAAAAAGGCAAAATAAAGGAGGTTTTAATACCCTGTTGAACTCCCTCTAGCGCGAATGCAGGATGCGACACGATCGGGCATTGAGGCAAACAAGTTCTGTATGATGTCTTGAGACATTTCGTTCCATATTTGCTGTAAACTTGCTTCTAGTTCGTTCAAACTCGGGGGTGCCCAATTCGCCGTCCCAAATCATCCCAGATATGCTCGAGTGCAGACAAATCTGGGGATCGGGCAGGCAAAGGAAGGGTAGTAACATTGTGGAGACCGTTTTGTGACATCTTTGCAGTGTGAGGCCGAGCATTGTCTTTTTAAAAAATGCCTCCTGAGAGCCGTTGCATGAGTAGCAACTCATATGGTTGCAGGGTGTCATGAACCTACCGCTGGGCTGTCATGGTGACACTCATCAATGCTAGGGGTGACCGTGTATTGTAGCCAAAGACACTGCATACCATCATAACAGCTGTGGGAGTGGTGTGTCGCTGTAAGACAAAAGTAGGATTGAGGCGTTCCCCACGGGGTCTCCACACAGAAACACGATTGTCATCACTGCTGAAATTGAATCTAGATTCGTCGCTAAAGACGACCTGATTCCATCCCGCTGCTGTCCAGTTTCCCCGTGCGAGGCACAACTCCAAACATAGGCGTAGATGGCTTGTCGTCAAGGACACCACACGTAATGGGAGCCGCGATCCGAAATGTCCTTCAACCAGGCACCTTCGTGAGGTTCGAGAAGACACCGGGACCCCTAATGAAGGTGTTAAATGTGCCTGGTCGGCGGCCGATGAAGCAGTTGGATGTACGCGTGCATATATCACGATGTGGCGATCTTCTAGACGACTGGTCTGTCGAGGGAGTCCTGCACTTGGTATTCGTGTAAATGACATCTCTCGGGTCCACTGGTCCCAACATCTCCTCGAAACACAATCAGAGCGGCTTAATTGACGAGCTACCCGTCAAGCTGACCTCATAGCTTCCATCATGCCTATGATTCTCCCACTCTCAAACTGTAACAGATGCTCATATTATCTTCGTAAACAGCGTAATGGCACGTCAACCTCAGCTCTTCCTTTGTAAACGAATCAGCACTCTCAAACATGCAATGATTATCTGTTTCATATTCCACGGAGAACGGCGTTAAACGCCCTGTGCTGGGTATACGTGATGCGCAATCACGCTTCATTTCTAATCATTTGCATATCTCCACGACAAGTACCTTCATGCCAAGTTTCGTAATGATCCCGCAATTATTTCTTCCTGCGCTCATTTTTCTGTCCATGAGTGTATAGGTTGCGTTGTGTGTTTTGTATGGTGTGTTGTGTGTTTTGTATGGGGTGTTATGTATTTTGTTTTGTGTGGTGTGTTGTCTATTTTATGTTATGTTGTCTTTTGTGTGTGGTCTATTTTGTATGTCTTATCTGTTTTGTGTGGTGTATTGTTTATTGTATGTTGTGTTGCCTATTTTGAATGGTGTGTTGTCTATTTTGTGTTGTGTGTTGTCTGTTTTGAATGGTGTGAAATCTATTTTGTGTGTTATGTTGTTTATTCTGTGTTGTGGTCCTTATTGGTGAAAAACTGTGAAAATCGATAGCTAATCCTCTCCTGATGAAAATGTTTTATCTCCAATGAAGTTTTGCAGTGCAAGAAAAACTTGGCAATCGCTTGTTGTCAGGTCTGGGTTATACGATTAATACATAAAAACATCAATTAAGCTCCTGTACTTTCTCGAGAGTCACTGTATACGTGTGTGGTCTGGCGTTGTCCTGATGGAACACATTCCTTCTGGTATTTGTCAAATCTGTCCGTTTCTGGTGATCTATCTTCAAACGATTAAATTGTTAACAGTAGGAATCCAAACTTAGTGTTTGGTCATATAAGGAACTTATATTGAGTTATTCCTTTCCAGTCTCATCCCTTCCCCAAATGCTTAGTAGAACTTTCCTGATTTGGCCATCGTTTGAAATGCTTCACTGCGCTTTGACCACGATGGTTTTCGGGCAACATTGTTGTATATGACCCATTTCTCATCCCTAGTCACCATCTGTTTAAGAATTGGTCGATTTTAATTCGTTTGGCTAATGCATCGCAGCTGGAAATTTGATCCATCATGTTCTTTGCGTTCACTGGTGTGGCACCCAAACATCAAGTTTCTTTTTGAATCCAGCTTTGTGCAAATGATAGAGCAGTTTTAAATAATTTGCACAAATGATGTTCGATCTTTAGCTCCTCGGCGATGCTACGATTACTAACATGCCGGTCAACTGATTGTTTCTGTGGTTTTATCGACATTTTCGACGAGGGGCATACCTGAACATATCAGTGAAGTCAAAATTGCAAGTAATTGTCTGCTACAGTATCGGGAAAATAAACACCGCTCACAATTTCAGCCAACTGGCTCGCATTTTCAGCTTTATAAAAGAAAAACATAAAAGTCCACAAAGAAAAAATTCGGTATATTTTCCAGCTAAACATCCTGTAACTCAAAAGTGAATGGAACGAAATACAGCAGAATAATTTTTTAGTGTAAAATGTCACCTTTACAACGAGCATCAAATCTGAAATTTTTTAATCGATATTTATCACTATCCATCACTGCAGCCATCTACCAAAATATAATGGATTTTCTTTTTGTCAAACCTAATATTTTTTCAAATACTGAAATTTTTTATATGATGTGTGAAGAGGTCTATTCTAGAGGGTCCATACCTTGACCGAAAGGAGTTTTGTGCTATCAGCCTGATCTCTTGGTACAAATCACTACCCAGAAGCATGTCCTCTGACGAGCGCTGTGCTAGGGTGCTGATGGCACAGTTCCAGAGTCCACTGTGGACCCATACCAGCGGTCATATGCGTTTTGATCCATTCGATTGGTATGAGCCCCGCTTACGTGCAGCAAATAGGCTATGGGGACACTGATCCTTGCAATTGGTGACTGGGTGTGCGTCGCTGTGGGAGTCTCCGGAACAACTGAAAGCTTCAATTCTCCGATGTAGTTCTGGATGGGGTTCTCCCTCTAGTTCGGATTCTATTTTCTATTTGAAACTATGGTAGCCTAGTGGTCAGGTAACAGACTCATGACCAGCACGTCTTGAGTTTGAGCCTTGTATCTCTGAAGACCCGCCGTGAAGAGGTTAGCCAATGCACGCTAAATATGTCAAGGCTAAAATGTCCTCCCTTTTTTGTCGAAGTTAATAGAGAGCATGCTATCTCCAGTGCTTTTCTCATCACTTGACCTTGGTTCATAATTACAAGGTCCATCGCTCAAAGCCCCCGAGTAGCGGAATAGTGCGACGTTAATATTCACTCAACTCACTATTTGCCCTTTAAGAATTAAATGCTTATTGAGCGTCTACCGATACATCTCTGTAAAATGTTATACTCTCCACTTTTTGAGTGTCTACAATTTTTCATTGTGTTTTAGCTTTGGGATATTTTATTTCTGTCTTACCTTTTTGTTGACTTTGTACTTTAATCGACAGTTTTTTATTGGGATTCCCTACCCCCCACCATTTTAGGCTGTTGCAGTCCTCCCTCTGTACATTCTTCATCTTCTCTGTTCATTTGCCTATAAACATTTGATATTGATGAATTATTCCTCCATTTTCTCTTGCTTGCTCAACTTTGATTGTTTTGTATCACACTTTACATCGAGGAACAATCTATTTGTCCTGGTTCCTCTTTTATTCTAATTTTTATTAATTTTTTTAAGCTATTTTAGGTCAATTGTCAGATTTTTCTGGTTGTACTCTTAACGCTTATGTCTCATTATGTATAATGATCTGAAGAAAGATAATTTTGTATGCCTTTTGAATAGGGACTCTTACTGTACAAAATTATTCATCATCTAAATAGTTTTAAATCTAAATACTCATTGGGGCCAAGCAGTGTATGATAAACCCAAGATCTCTATTTAATTGCTCTGATTCGCTTGGACATCGAGTCTACATGCTTCAGGAGTGCATTTATGTGCATGAATTGGCTATGTAGGATCCCTCCTCACACTTGAAGGATCTGAGACCCTTAATAGCTTCTAGACATTCGAAAAGTAATGTTTTATCCACAAAATTCTTCTGAATGTTCCGACGTTATTGTAAGACAAGATTGCGTCTTACGGTTACTCCAGCAACCATGACAGTCCTTCTGAAGTAATTTCCTGTAATAATAAATTTTAACTCACTCTTTTAATTAAATGAAAGAAAAGTGTCATTTCAGTTGATCGTCTGAAGCCTACTTTAATGGAAATCGGTGATCCAGTTCCAGCACAAGTAAAGCCAGTCCAGATCCGCCCCGTACTAGTCCAGTGCAGACCTAGAGTACGATCCGGTATGGCAGACTTGTGAGATTCCGACTTCACATCTCATCGAGGTAACATCCCTCAACGGATTCCGAAGAGGAGTGATGTGGCAACCTGCGGATGCAAATCGTTGTGAGTCACGTCCTCTCGATGCGCTATGAATGATTGTTCCACCAAAGAAAACCAAGCAGCTTTCCAGTTCCCGGTCCAATGTGCAAGATGTTTTTTTTCTTTCTGTTTTTCAAACATTATTATCCGTCTTCTATTCAAAGATTGAAAAAATTTCTTAAGAATGACAAATTTGAAAAAAGTTTTTGTGTTTTTCATCTGATACCCTTTCTAAAAGAATTCATTAACGCTGTATTTTATTTTTAATTTTTTGTTTAAAGTTTACCGTTGTTTGTTATTCATGTGTGAAATTTGGACGGTATAACAATAAAATTAAGCCCTCAAAAAATTCGCAAACTACGTGTACCGTCGTTCCGCTTACTGGCGTCATTGACGTCGAAAACCGTTTTTCGAGCCAAACGACTTTTTTGATAGTAATGACTTATACTCCATTCCACCTGAACTTGGTAGTTCGAATCACATGCGCTGCTGGGGAATCACTGGAAGCAGAGGTTGGCTATAGCAAATTACAATCACCAAATTTGGCAAGTAAAAAAATGGTGCGTGAAAAATTTATTTTTGCAAATTTTAAAGCAAAAGTTCATCTACAAAAAACATTACATTACATTAAAAAGCAAAAATTTCTGTAATTTTGTAAAAAAGCTTAATCTATCTTACTTCGTTAGCAATATTTTAAATAGTGAATGATAATATAAATAATTATTGACAACATGTATTAATGCCATTTTTGTGTGTTATCTTAAGATATAATGAAGCATAAAATAAAATTTTGAAAGTAATTTAAGAAATTTTCAATGTTAAAATTTATAATACTTCGTAAAATTTTTAGTTTACTTAAAAAATATCTCTATGTACATTTGAAATTTACGTTACAGACAAAATATGCACAAAGTTGAATTCCTATATTCTGATCATTAAGCATAACTTTTAAGGAGAAAGGGATTGATTTAAAACTGTTATTTAAGACAATAATAATTATTCTTTTTTTTAAATTTAGCCCTATATGTAATCTAAAAAAAATCCATTAATAGTTGTCTTTTTTAGGACATTTGAATTTTTATTGTTTTTTTTGTTGTTTTGTTTTTGCCGCTTTCAATAAGTAGATTTTTGTTTGTGCGCATACAAACAGGACAAAATAACAGGGGATAAAAATAAAAAGTTACAATTTCTTAAAAGGAATAGAACAGAAAAGTTGAAGTCTTTAAAAGGATTTTGTGATTGTTCTGACCTTGTCGTGAAATTTGTTTGTCTCGGCACGTTTTTGAAACCCTTTATCTAGATCTGGTCACAAGAAAGGTGCCCTGCATTTGATTTGTACGAATGTCTTGAAGCCCAGGGTTTGGCTGTTGGGTTTTGCTGCGTGGTTAGATTAAAAAATATACACTAGTTCCCCTGAAAAGCATGTTTTTTAAGTGACTGCAGGAAGGGGTTTGTCTTTTGCTGAAGTGTTCCTCATTTGGCTAGTATGTCTGTCTTTTGGTATTTATGAAGAAATTTCAAGATTTGTCTTGTTTCCGAGACAATATGTGTGTCTATGTATTGTTTGCTTTTGAATGGATTACAAAAACGGTCAACTTTTCTTTATAAGGACGAATTATAAATTTGGATACGAATTCAGAACTGTTTTCTTATTTAGATTAATCTCAACCGTTTGAGAAAGCATTAACATAAAATACTTTCTATGAAAAAGTGTTCATATGCGGAGTGTGCTTACAAAAAGCAAACGTTAAGGTGTTTTTAGGTTTAGCAATAGTAAAATAAAAAAGAAAAAGTTGTAAAAACACAAAAATTTAAAACTAAAATAAGTCTTCCGTTTTCTTTTTCTGTAATTACGCTGTTTAATTATGGTGTATATACAATAAAAAATGTGCTTTAAAATAACATTTTAGAAAAAAAATTGACCGATTAACAGGTTAAGTATTTTCTTATGATTTTCACCATCGCCATATCTCTATCTATAAGGGCAGCAAATTACCCTTTAATTTTTCACAATTCTCTTTTCATCTTTTGAAATTTGAATACACGATTACAAAATCTGAAGAAAATTAACCGTTGTAATTATGTGTACATAAATTAATTTTTATAAATTTCAACACATGAACTTATATGAAAATTAGTTAAATCTATATACAATCCGTACTTTTACACATACCATGTAAATCTGTTAAGAAACCATACATATACAGTGGGCCACAAAATTGTTCGTACACTTGCAATTTCTTATAAAATCTAGTGTTTTCGAATAATAAAAATTAATATATTGTAATTGCAATTTTTTTTCTTATATCTGCAACTTGTTCTTAAAGAAATGGCATTAATAAAATTTTTTTAAAAATAGCATAACTATTTTTTTTAAATTAATAATCAAAAAGTTACTAAAAATTACGCCACAAAAGTCTTCGTACACTTAAAAAAAATCTCAACTTAGCTTTAAATATTGTATTTCCTTCTTAATTTGGTACTTAATAGGATATCTTTTAGTGTTCACAACAACTTTTAAGCGTCTTGGTATAGATTTAATCAGTTTTTTGTAATTTCTGCATCGATGTTCCTGCAGTCTTCTGTGATTATTGTTTTTACTTTTTTATTTTGTGTTTATCTGTCACGTTTTCCTTTTTTTACATCAAAATCTCTCCAAATATGTTCTACTGGGATAAATAAAGTGATTTAGGACCTGTTTTTATAATTTGGAGACAGTTATAGTGACACCAGTCCGCGTACGTTGAGCACAGTGTGCTTGGCATCCTTATCCTGTTAAAAAATGAAGTCGTTTCCAATATCCAAATTTTGGGCAAATAATTTAAAATTTCTCTTTCAAATATTTAAAAAGAGCTCATGACTCACAAAATCAACAAAAAATACCAAATTACCTAATTTTGTGTCCAATTTACACCCCCACGCAAGAACACTTCCGCCTCCATGTTTTATTGAGCCAACTAGATTCTTGGGATTAAGTATCAGAAAATTCAAAGTTGACAGCAAATTGATTGGGATGGTAGATAATTCTAAATTTTAGTTCTGATAGGTCTATAATAGCTTTTAAATGAAAAATAAGAAGTTTAATCCTATGAATTTATGTGGAACAAGAACTCCTCCACCTCCATGCTTCAGCATCGAAGTGAAGGTGTTCTGGCGTGGGGGTGTAAATTAGCCTCAGAATTATTTAATTTGGTATTTTTTGATGGTATTCTGAATCATGAGCTCTATTTAAATATTTTAAAGAGAAATTTTAAATTATCCGCCCGAAATTTGGATATTGGACAGGACTTAATTTTTTAACAGGGTAATGAAGCCAAGCTCACCGCTCTCAATGTACGTCACTGGTGTCTCTATAACTGTCCCTAAATTATGAAAACACCTCTTCAATCACTTTATTTAGCCCAGTAGATCATATTTGGTGAGATTTTGATGTAAAAAAGAAAACATGATAAATAAACACAAAATGTGAAGTAAAATCTCTAATCACAGAATAATAAAGGAAAATCGATGCAGAAAATACAAAAAACAAATTAAATCTATACCAAGACGCTTAAAAGTTGTTGTGGACTCTAAAAGATATCCTACTAAGTACTAAATTAAGAAAGAAATACAATATTTAAAGCTAAGTTGTTAGATTTTTTTTTATGTGTACGAAGACTTTTGTGGCGTAATTTTTTAGTAACTTTTTGATTATTAAAATTTAAAAAAAATAGTTATATTATTTTTAAAAAATTAATTATGTAATTCCATTAAAACAAGTTCAGATATCATAACAAAAATACAATCACAATACATTAATTTTATTAGTCGAAAACATTAAATTTTATAAGAAATTGCAAGTGTACGAACACTTTTGTGGCCCACTGTATATGCATACTATGTTTTTGATTAATCTGAAAAACATATAGCTTTACTAATTAACCTTTTTTCCTTTTGTAATATTTTTTGATTTTCTGGTAAATTGTCACTATTTTACTCTTAGAATCTCATACTTGTGTTTAAAATTTAAACTTTTTTAATATATTTCTTATTAGACTTAATTGGAAAAGAAATATATTGCCTTAAATGTTTTCCTTCTTACACATTTAAAAATAAATGACAAGTTGTATAATTAATTAAAATTATATACCTGTATAAGGCTTTATAATACCATCTTATTTAGAATGGCAATTTCAAATTAAAGTATTTTCTGTCGTAGGTGATTGAAAATCATGGATTTAGGTGTTACTTGACATAAACCAAGGTAATTTAAAAAAATTAATAACTAACCTTATCTTCGTTATATTATCCTAATTTAAGTAATACTTTTTATATTGCTTTTTTTTCGATTTTTTGTTTTTGAAATGAATAATAAGCTTCAATTGGTAAAAACAATCATTAAAGTTCAAAATAGTATATTTTGTATCTGATACGATTATTTTATTTACATTATAAAGGTTGTTTTTTAGAGGTAAAGAACTTTAAATTGCAATAAAACAACGATGTATTATTCGATTGACATGAATTTTTTTTATTCGAAAGATAATCTTGTGGCATTACATTTTAAATATGATCAAGCAAGGCGTAGATTCGTCGAATGGGCCCAAAACGAGATTGCCGTTGTTCCCGATTTTCATAAGCGAATTTTGTTTAGCGATGAAGCGCACTTCTGGTTGAATGGCTACGTCAACAAACAAAACTGCCGCATTTGGAGTGAAGCTAATCCACAAGTGTATGTCGAAACACCGTTACATCCAGAAAAACTGACTGTTTGGGGCGCTTTATGGGCTGGTGGAATCCTTCTTCCAAAACGATGAAGGCCACAACGTTACAGTCAATGGTGATCGGTATAGAGCCATGATTACTAACTTTTTCATTCCTGAATTGAACAATCATGATGTCCAGAAGCTGTGGTTCCAACAAGACGGCGCAACATGTCACACAGCTCGTGCCACAATCGATTTATTGAAAGACACGTTTGGTGACCGCCTAATTTCACGTTTTGGACATGTGAATTGGCCTCCAAGATCTTGTGATTTAACACCGCTAGACTATTTTCTGTGGGGCTATGTAAAATCATTGGTCTATGCGGATAAGCCACAAACGCTTGACCATTTGGAAGACAACATTCGCCGTGTTATTGCCGATGTACGGCCACAAATGTTGGAAAAAGTCATCGAAAATTGGACGTCCAGATTGGACTACATCCGAGCCAGCCGTGGCAGTCCTATGCCGAAATCATATTTAAAATGTAATGCCACAAGATTATCTTTCGAATAAAAAAAATTCATGTCAATCGAATAATACATCGTTGTTTTATTGCACAATTTAAAGTTCTATACTTCTAAAAAAACACCCTTTACTAGGATCTTTCCTGACAACTTGACTCATTTCTTCAATGCACCTTGGAAGAAATCATCCCTCGTAAGTAACTTGTGATATGTATATGTATAACTATACATTTCGAACTAAATAGATCTTTTTAGGGAAATCCGCTTCGTTAAATGCTATTTATATTTAGATAACAAATGTATTGAAGAAGTGCTAATTTTTTTAAAAATGAATTAAATCCTTTAAACATGTTTTTTGTTTTTGATTATAGCTCAAGCAGTAGGTAAGAAATTGATTATATACGTAATGCATGCAGTGGTTCATTTCTTTGGAATTGATTTCTAACTGTAGCAGTCATTAATTTAGGAGTTTAAATTTGATAAAAATAGAGGAAAACCAACATTTTAAATGTTGAAAGAAAGATTGAAACTCGACTGCCCTTGACGAACTTCAATTTGATATCGTTGAAAATATTTCTTTGATGTAAGATATTCAAATAGAAATAAAATGGTTTAGAATTAATTACATATTTCACAATTAAATGCATTTCAACATTGGAGCATTTAACACAAGAATAGTTCATAAGTGAGAGTATTTAGATTGGGGGATGTCATGTGGGTCAAGTGTTTCTCATTTGGCTAAGTCTGTCCATTTGTATTTATAAAGAAATTTCTAGGTTTGTCTTATTTATGCGATAATCTTTTTTTCTGTGTCATGTTTCATAACTACAGCTTGAACGGGAATAGACCAGAATAATAGCTTTAGAGAAACAATCTATTTCTTGAGATATTTCAGAGCGAGGGAGATGTCTAGGATCTCTATATTAAAACTACACATGAAATGCTCCACAATACATTGGAAAAAGAGTTTACTGTAAACATAAGCCATAGTGTTGTCTTATATTTTAGAGAGCCATCAGTACATACATCTTCTGGGTATATTTATGTACTCTACATAAAAATGTTTGCTTTTCCTATTGTATCAGAAAAGTTTTTCTTTGCCTCTCAGTTTTTGTTTTCTAGTATAGTTTGCTTACCTTAGTATGTTTTTGTAACTCTTTGTCGAGTACTTATCATGCAGGAAGATGCTTAGCATTTGACAAAATTTTGTCCAGGTATCTTTTATGTTAGCCGAGTATTTGACTGTTGATATTTTTCAGAGGTCAAATTTAGGAGTACACAGTAAATTCTTCAAAATATGTTTTTTGAAAACTTTGGCAGAAAATGTGAGTTGTCTTGTGGTTCAATTGTTCCTCTTTTGAATTAGTCTGCTTTTTGGTATTTATAAAGTACATGGTGTTTTTCTTATTTCTGAGATAATCTCTGTGTAGATGTCATGTTTCATAACTAAAACTTGGATAACTGCTTTAGAATGGATTAGAATAGGCTTTACAAAAATAATAGATTTTTATCTTAAAGTTTACCATTATCTTGAGAATTTATGCCGTGTTGTCTATTTTGTGTTAGGTTGTTTATTTGTGTTTTGTTCTGTACTTTGTGTTGTGTATTTTGTTTTGTGTTGCGTGAGTGAGTGAATATTAACGTTGCATCATTCAGCTACATTAGGGCTTTTGACGACGGACCTTGTAATTTTGAACCATGGTCAAGTGACGAAGACGCCTCCTGAGCTGGCAACCTCCTATCCTAACTACTACACCTAGTTTTAATTGGTATTTTGTGCGGTTTTTGTGTTATGTACTATGTGTGGTATTGTCTATTGTATGTTGTGTATCTATTGAATGTTGTGTCGTTCATTATGTGTTGTGTTGTCTAATACACACATGGACATGAAAAATTAGCGCACCAAGAAGGAGTCGTCAAAATTAAACGACATTTTACATATGTAATGACATTTTTGATATAAGTAAATAATTAAAAACTCAAAGAAAAAGGATAATTTATTTCATTGCAAAAGGCAAAAGAAAGGAGGATTTAATACCCTGTTGAACCCCCTCTAGCGCGAATGCACGATGCGATAAGATCGGACATTGAGGCATACAAGTTCTGTAAGACGTCTTGAGACATTTCGTTCCATATTTGCTGTAAACTTACTTCTAGTTCTTTCAAACTCGTGGGGTGCCCAACTTGCCATCCCAAATAATCCCAGATATGCTCAATCGCAGACAAATCTGGGGATCGGGCACGCAAATAAAGGGTATTAACATTGCGGTAACCCTTGCCGTGTGAGGCCGAGCATTGTCTTTTTAAAAAATGGCTCTTGAGAGCCGTTGCATGAGTAGCAACACATGTGGTTGCAGGATGTCATGGACATACCGCTGGGCTGTCATGGTGACACTCATCAATACTAGGGGTGACCGTGTATTTTAGGCAATGACACTGCATATCATCAAACCAGCTGTGGGAGTGATGTATTGCTGTAAGACAAAGGCAGGATTGAGGAGTTCACCACGGGGTCTCCACACACAAACACGAATGTCATCACTGCTGATATTGAATCTGAATTCGTCGCTATATAAAGATGACATGCGTACATCCCGCTGCAGTCACAGTTTCCCTGTGCGAGGTACAACTGCACACAAAGGCGTAGATAGCTTGTCGTCAAGGCAGCACACGTAATGGGAGCCGCGATCCGAAATGTTCTTCAACCGCGCACCTTCTTACGGTTCAAGAAGACACAGGGACCCCTAATGAAGGTGCTAAATCTGCCTGGTCGGCGGCTGATGAAGCAGTTGGCTGTACGCGTTCATTTTTCACGTTGTGGCGGTCTTCTCGACAACTGGTTAGCCGAGGGCGACCTGCACTTGGTATTCGTGTAAAGGACATCTCTCGGATCCACTGGTCCCAAAACCTCCTCGCAACACAATCAGAGTGGTTTAAGTTATCCGAACACGTTCGGAGCACTTTTTAACAAAATAACATATTTAAGCATGATAAAGGCTTTTTAGGACTCAATACCAGTAAATACTAATATTCAACTAACAATATTTAAAATAAATTACTTAAATTTCACAAAACTCCCAATTATAAGTGAAATTTTAGCAACATTTTTGTAAAATTTCAAAGCAATTTTTTTTAAAAAAAACTTATATGAGTAAAAGTATTACCCAAACAATTTAGATGCATTTATCTAGAGAATGTACTAAAATTTTAACGTTTTATTAAAATTTGAAAATTTTAGAGTTGATTGAGTACACATTATAAGAAAAATCACACATTTTTTATGGAACCATTATTTAAATAACAAGCCCTAACTCAAAAAATATTCACACAATAAGAAATATTTTAGTGCATTCTCTAGAAAATAGCATAAATATCAGGTTAAAAAAGTTTTATAGAAATACATTTGTACTATTTTGAGTAATTAGACTCGCCATGGTACATTTCGAGTAATTTAAATGCCCACTTCTGGTTGATCAAAGACCCACTTCCAGTTTTTCTAACTTAATAAAATTGATTGTAGCTTGGCCTTTCGGTACAGTAGAAACAAAACAAAATATGTTTTGTAAAGCCAAAAGATAGCTCTATTCAATAAAAGAGAAAACAAAAATATCTGTCTTGACCGAATTTGGTCATTTTCAACGTGTTCGGATACCTTAATTGACGAGTTACTCGCCAAGCTGACCACGCAGCTTCCATCATGCCTATGATTCTCCCACTCTCAAACTGTAACAGCTGCTCATACTATCTTCGTAAACAGCGTTATGGCATGTCAACATCAGCTCTTCCTTTGCAAACGAATCAGCACATTCAAACATGCTATGATTATCTGTTTCATACTCCAGGGAGAACGACGTTAAACGCCCTCTACTGGCTATACGTGATGCGCAATCACGCTGCATTTCTAATCATTTGCATATCTGCATGACAAGTACCTTCATGCCAAGTTTCGTAAGGATCTCGCAATTATTTTTCCTTGACTGTATAAGTTGCGTTGTCTATTTATGTTATGTTTGTCTTTTATGTGTGGTCTATTTTGTGTGGTGTGTTGTCTATTTGTTATGTTTGTCTTTTATGTGTGGTCTATTTTGTGTGGTGTGTTGTCTATTTTGTATGGTGTGTTGTCTATTTTGTATGGTATATTGTCTGTTTGGAATGGTTTGTTGTTTATTTTGTGTGGTGTGTTGTCTATAGTATGCTGTGATGCTAATTATGTGTTGTGTTGTCCATTATATGTTGTGTTGTCCAATACATGTTGTGTCGTCTATTACATGTATGTTGTCTATTATATGTTGTGTTGTCTATTATGTATTGTATTGTCTTATATATGCGGTGTTGTCTATTTCGTATGGTGTGTTGTCTATTTTGTGTGGTGTGTTGTCTAATTGTATGGTGTGTTGTCTATTTTGTATGGTGTGTTACCTGTTTGGTATGGTGTGTTGTCTGTTTTGAATGGCGTGATATCTATATTGTGTGTTATGTTGTTTATTCTGTATTGTGGTCCTGATTGGTGAAAACTTGTGAAAATCGATAGCTAATCCTCTCCTGATGCAAATTTTTTTATCCCCAATGAATTTTGCAGTGCAAGAAAACTTGGCCATCGCTTGTTGTCAGGTCTGGGTTATATGATTAATACATGTAAACATCAATTAAGCTTCTGTACTTTCTCGTGAGTCACTGTATACGTGTGTGATCTGGCGTTGTCCTGATGGAACACACTCTTTGTTGTATTTGCCAAAGCTGGCCGTTTCTGGTGATCTGTTAGCTTCAAACGGTTAAATTGTTAACAGTAGGAATCCAAACTTAGTGTTTGGCCATATAAGGAACTCATATTGAGTTATTCCTTTCCAGTCCCATCCCGTCTAAAAACTAAAAATTAAATTAAACTCTATTTTTCTCTAATTAATTAAACTCTAAATTGAAATGCTTTTTATTCAAAGGAAAAAAATTACATTAAGGAAGCTTTTTAAATACAACATCTAATATGTTTGTATATAAGGAAAGAATTTTCGCAATATTGTACTTGAAACCTATTTTCGAAGTACTCACGGCTTCTATGTTAAGCTGATCAAGGTTTTGGGAGATCTTTCACGTGTTTTTTTAACCAATTGTTGAAAAAAATCACTTTGGTGGAGGTCAGAGGCCATGCAGGATTACAGTATTCCGTTTGCATATGTGAAGCTACTCCAAGGGCGTAAAATTTATTCTTCGATTTGATGAAATTCGATGAGCCTGAATCACCCTATAAAAGAAACATTTGAAAGAAGAGATTATCCACAAGACATGTAAGGTATGAAAAACAGAGACACGGGTGGTGTATCATGTTTTCTTCACTGATGAGTTGAGATTCAGTCTGAATGCTGAATCTCGATATTTTTTAATACAGAGAGAAACAGACCCGGATCTATCCCTGAAGCATCATAGAAGTGGATTCCGTTGTTAGTGTTATGATCTGAGACGGGCTAACTGGGCCTCGGCCACGTCTTATTCTCGACTTAAGGTATCCGACTACGTTCGGAACCTTGCTTTTAAAAAGTGCATAAATGGATAATTTTCATGATATTTAGTGTCACTTAGATTAGAATACACTTGTATAAAATTGTTTTAAGGATATTAAGACAAAAAAAACTATTTAAATGCTATATTTTGGCAAAAAATGAAAGAATAGCCTATTTTCAAAACGTTTTTTTATAAAAAAATGCTTCTACAGTAATAATATTTTGCTTATGTAAAGTAAAGATTTCTCCAGAGGGCCTGAACTAGGACTTTTGAAAAATTCACATTATTTTCAGAGTTATTACCAATTGAGGATCGGCGTTTTCTTCTTAGAATTTCTCTCCTCTGTTGTACTAAAATATGGCTAAATCCGCTTCTAAGTTATATATTTTAAAAATCCTAGTTCAGACTCTGCGCAGAGGTCTGAGCTATATACAGGCAAAATATTATTGTTATAGAAGCATTTTACATAACAGGAGAATGTTTTCAAAATAGGTCTTTCTATGTTAATTTTTTGTCAAAATATTGTATTTAAGTAATTTTTTATTGTAATAATATCCTTAAAACAATTTTATACACGTATTTTAATTTAGGTGTCATTAAATATCATAAATATTATCCGTTTATATTTTTTTGCAAAATCATGATTTGAATAATTTTATTGGTCAAATGTTATTTCAGGACGTATTCTCCCGAAAAACTGGGAATTTGAAACTATATACCAACTGGTAAAAATGGAAAGACTGCATCATTATGCGATGAGCCTTGTCAATTTTTACGCCTAGGCTACTACCGTATACCATAATTGCTCATTCTGTCAAAAGCCGGAAGTCGGTCAAGCCGGTTATTGAGATTGAAAGTCATGCACATTCATTTGCTTCGGGTTACTGTTTGTACGATTATTTGACAACGTATGTCTACTTTTAAGGGTCAAAGGTGAGCCTACACAAATTTAGGCCCCATCTTTGAATGCTTTTGTGTTAGAGCTCAGGGCATCAAGAAATCGGAAAACGTTCCTGAAGACGGCTTAATGTTAGACAGGTGCAGATAATTCAGGGAAGTACTGAAAGCATTCTTAGATACAGGGCAGAGATCTTCGTGAAGCTTTCAGAAATAACTTGGTGTCCAGTTCCTTTTAATATGTGATAACATTCATACAGGACATAGCTGGACAGGAATACCTCGAATTGGAGGATATTCAAAGGATGGAACACCAAATCAGATATTCAGACTCAAGAACAACACAACCTACGTCAGGTAAGTTCTTTGCAGAGCAATAATCAATTGTCCCTCGCCCTCTTCTCCCAGACCTGGAGCCACGGTAGCCTAGTGGTCAAAATAACAGATTCTTCGGTGGCGTGTCATTAGCTCGAGCCTACTGCTTCGCCATGCAGAGGAGACCGAAGCCGAAATAAGTCGAGGCTCATATGTCATTCCGTTGGTGAGGAAGTTAGAAGGTGGGTCAAGTTATGTCCTCACCACTTTACATTGGTTCAAAACTGAGAGGTCCATCGCGAAGTCTTGGTGTAACTGAAAAATGCCCCAAACATAATCCCTCACTCCTCCCAGACCTAAAAATGCCTATGTGAAAGAGAGTACTGTTTTTTCCCCCAAAAGCCTCGTTTTCAGCACGATAGTTCATTAATTGTGCCAACCTCAGGGGTACTACTCAATACTTGATACTAGTTTTCAATGAAAGGAGGACCGTCATGAAGAGTCTAGTAATTCTTCCTAGATATGACGATAATAAACAATCATTTTAAAAATATATTTCTATGCATAGGTTCGATGTCTGAGTACAGATATACATAATCAAAATTACATCGTTAGCTTATCAAATACAAACATATACAGGGTGTTTATAAATGAATATTGGAGATTTAACAATTTATAGTATTTATTACATTTAACTTATTAGTATAACTTATACATCGAATGAAAGGCCAACTGAAACAGTTTTATTTGCTGGCATGTGTGCACATGCACACGAAATGCATGTTAATCCCCCCCTTCCCCGCCGATCAGCGCGCTAGTATAAAAATAGCAACTAGTGAACAGAAAGCGTTTTGTGTTTCCCAGTTTGCAAAGACAGAATCCTATTACTTTTTGCAACGAGCGTTCCGGAGGCCACCTCAGGGGACACGTGAACACTCATAATGCGCGCATCTGGAGTTTAGAAAATCCTCACTAGGTTATAGAATCGCAACGAGACTCACCTAAATTCAATGTTTTTGTGCCATATCTCGGCGGAAAGTGTGTGAGCCATTAGTTTTCGGAGAACCAACTGTAACTGGTGCTGCCTATCTTGAAGCTCTACAACTGTGGTCACTTCCTCAATTGAAAGAAAGCGAACCAGATAATTTCATTTGGCATCAAGATGGTGCATCGCCTCACAGTACGCGATTGATTGAAGATCTCTGTACTCGACCAATGGACTTTCCGCAAAGAGCCTCATGATAAAATTTGTTTCGCATGGCTTCCACACTCACCCGATCTGATTCCATGTGATTTTTATCTGTGGGGGTTCATTAAGGATGTTGTGTGTACGTACCTCCACTACCAGATTATCTTCCAGACTTATGACATCGGATTGAAGCAACTCTGTTGCAAGAATTATGTCAAACACACGGAACAAAGTTTGGGATGAACTCGCCTATCGACTTGAGGTGTGCCGTGTGACGAATGGGGCTCACATTGAACATTTGTAAGTTTGTAGGTAAAACTGTTTCAGTTACTCTTCCATTCGATGTATGAATTGTACTTGTAAGTTATACGTAATAAATACTATAAAGCGTTAAAACTCCGATATATATATATATATATATATATATATATATATATATATATATATATATATATATATATATATATATATATATATATATATTCATTTAGATACACCCGGTATAAGATTTGTTTGAAAGTTTATTTTGAGAATAATGCCAATTAAGGAACTTGGAATAAAAATAGCAGAAACTAATAAAAGAAATTTATTTTGGAGAACTGCTGTCCTGTTCTCTGTTTCTGCAAAAATAAAACTTTAGACCAGGGGTCCGCAACCTGTGGCACGCGGTACAATTCTCAGTGGCCCTCTATAAATTTGTCAATTTTAGAGGGGGATGGAAGTTGATAAATTTGTAATGGACCTTTCTCGACGAGCATCTTCAGAATCATAGACTCTCTAAATCTCCAAAGGTAAATTTACAGCTATTTTGTAAATTATTGAATGTTATTGTTGCAGAGATTTAATTGTTTGAAGACAGAAAATGACAGGTACTCTACTTTCAGCATTTGATTCTGCATGTCAAAGTAAAAAATCTTTCCTCGTATGAAAAATATTTCATGTTCGAAAATAAATTGTTTAACAACTAAATGGTTAAAATCGTGTCAAATTGAAAGTCACAAATTATATCCCTGATTTTCTTATATGGAAGTTGAGCAGTATAAGCACAAGGTTTGTAATAAAATGTTTATTTAATTGTAATGAAGGAAAGTACTTATATTTTACGTTGTCTTTTTTTTATTTTAATATAAATATGTTTAAAAATACATAATACATGAAAAATTTAATTTTTTTTATTTTGTGGAAGAAATAGTTATATATATTTTATGCTGTTTATTTTTACGTAAAGAAATTTCTTTAAATGACGCAGAATTAATATATTATATAATAAAACTGTAAATCTAAATTATTGACCTCTATTCTCTAATTCTGCATACATTATCACGAGATTCGAGTTGTTTCAAAAATGTCTTACTGTGTGCCATGCTGAATCATACTGGAAGACTGCTTTGGTACGCCACAGCTAAGAGGTTGCCGACCCCTGCTTTAAACTATCTTATTTACCTTGTCACGTGTACAAAATTGTCGTGAAAATAGCCGTATGTTCATTGTTTCCTAGAGAATATTATATGATTGAAATGTGTTTTTATTATTTTTAGAGCTAATGTTGTCTTTATGCCACTTACAAAGCACTATTTTATTTGTAAAATTTTTTTTTTTTTTTTTTTAAATACATACAAGTATTCCTTTTGATCCACACCACTTCAGTATCGCTTTGAGCTCTTTTTAGAGCCTCACGCAAACTTCTGCCTTCTTGATTTACCTAAATCAAAAAAAAAAAAAATACCATGACTGAAATTTTGGATTTGACCCCGGCTATGGACTTGGATACTGAATTGACTAATGGAATGGATAACAATGACGATCGACACCCTATGGAAAATGAACCGCCTTTACCTCAAGATGACTCCCGCCCCGGAACTCCACACCTCACCAACTGTGAGCAAATGAAGATACTGGCAAGAAACATCAAATACTACACTATCACCATCGAGAACATCAAGGCTAACATGAGATCCCTCAAGCTTCATGGATTAAACGACGAAGACTGCCATATCATGAAAGAACACCTCCAAAGACTCGACAACTACACCGCCCTCAACGCACTAACGGTAAGTGAGTTTTCCTCTCTTCCCAGCTGTGATAACCCCGCTTGTGCAGAGCACCACACTCCTTTAAATACTCCCACCAAAAAATAATGATAACGAATCTCCTACTCTACCGAAAACTGCCTCACTCAAAAGAAAAGACAATGAATCTGAATTTGCTTCCCCACCCAACCGTAAACTTTCTAAAAACCAAAATACTCCACTGGCTACTGATCAAAATTTTAAAATCAATCTCTCCAACAAATTCAACGCCCTCAAAATTCATGACTCTGAAATCGATCCCGTAGAAGGAACCTCGACCGCAACGTCTGTCAACAATGCTAACGCTGTAAATAACAAGAAAAAACCCACAACCAATGCCACCGTTAATAAATCAGCCGATCTCACGAAGAACCTCCCCCCACCAGTAATGCTAAAAATAACTTTAGACTTCCGAGAGCAAATGAGAGTGATAAACAACTTCATGCCAAAAATTCGTAGCAAAATGACCGGAGAATATTTTAAATTATATTGCGACACACACGATCAATACCATGAACTTCTTGCATTTCTCAAAAAAATCCAATATCAATTCTACTCTATTAAACTTAAAGCAGAAAGACCTATCAAGGTAGTAATTAAAAGACTACCCAAAAAAAAAAAACCTGAAGATATAGAAAAAGACCTAATCGATCTGGGATTCACCGTTGATCGGGTTTCCCAGCTAATTGGAAAAATAACTAATCAACCACTCCCAGTATTCTTGGTATCCTTACCAAGAAACATGACCAACGCTAATATTTTTAAGCTAGATAAACTTTCATTTTTAAACATTACAGTAGAGGGCTACGATAGCAAAGGGGTGACCCAATGCTATAAATGCCAACAATTCAATCACACGGCAAGCAATTGCCGTATAAAACCTAAATGTCTTAAATGTGGGGAACCCCATCAAACAAGTGAATGCGAGATCGATAGGGTCGAAACTATGTACTGCGTGAATTGTGAAGCATATGGCCACATGGCCAATTACTCAAAATGTCCACTATACCCCAAACCACGCAAAGGAGCAACAATAAAACCAAATTACACTACAATAGTTAACAGTCTAGTCCGCCCAAACGTATCTTTTGCGCAAGCAGCAGCCCAACAGGAAAAGAATAAGAATACCGCTCCCACCCCCCAACAGATGGCACCACGAATCGGTCAGGTTCCTACTACAATAACAGCACAAACTCAGGCCGCAACAACTCACATTGCAAAGCAACAAAAAACCAGTAATGCTAAAAACGAATGTATGGGTCTCATAACCCAAACACTAACTCAAACTATTCAAGCTCTATCACTACTTGTTCAACAAATTAATAGTATAGACTTCTCATCTAACACCCTCAACCATCCAATGCCAATAAAAATAAATCTCAACGAAAGAAGGAAATACGCGCCTTAGTAGAGGCTCTTCTAGATGACTACGATGAATAGACACCAAATAAGCGGCCTGAGTTTGTGTTCTTTGAACGCAAACGGCCTACTAAGCAAAATCTCAGAATTAAAAATTTTTATAGAGAAGTACGATCCCGACATCTTACTAATCCAAGAAACACGTTTGAGACCCACCCTCAACATAAACATTTCCAATTATACATGTTACAGGAACGACCGCATCTCGAACGGAACTACTCCTACTCTCGGTGGTACAATAATTTTTATTAAAAATCTATTCCGCATTTCTCCCCCCATCCCCCACTCTGCATTATATAGAAGCTACCACCGTAACTATTACTCCCCCGAATATTAGCAACTTCTCAATTACTTGTATTTATATTCCCCTAGATCTGATAAAAACTTATTCACTGTTGATATTGAGGCTCTCATTCAGGCCAACAGTAACTGTGTGATTTTTGGCGATTTTAACGCCACACACAGTGCATGGAATTGCTCCAAAAACTCTCCCAGAGGCATTCGATTAAAATACTTCACTGACGACAATAACCTAGAAATTGCTTTTCCCAACTCTCCAACCAGATATGGATACAACTCCTCGAATACTCTTGATTTCGCAATAATTAGTAACTTCAACTACCCCTACAATATTGTATCCATAAACGACCTTTCGTCAGACCACAACCCTGTCATGTTAAACTTTAATATTGCTACCCCCATCCATAAAGATAATCCTAGAGCAATTACCACCTGTTGGTCTGCTTTCAGAAAAAATCTCAAAAATGAAATTAAACTCTTCGACTATGCTAAAATCAACAGTGAATCTACGTTAGAAGAAAAAGTAGCAAAGTTCGCGGATGCGGTTAGCTCCGCCCACAACTTAGCTTCCAAGCCAATTAAAAACACCCGACACAGCTACACGCCACAACACATCAACTATCTAATAACTTGTAAAAATAGGGCCAGGAAATTATACCAACAGACACTAAATCCACTACACAAAACTGAAGCCAACAGACTTCAAAAATTAATTAAAAAAAAATCAGGATACACGCACAAAACACTTGGAACGCCAAACTCGAATCACTTGAAACCCAAGATAACAGTCTCTGGCGCATGCAAAAATACTTTCGCAAAAAACGCTCAGACATTCCAAATTTAACCGGACCCAATGGCATCGCTAGCAACGATGAACAGAAGGCCAACTTAATTGCAAACACTTTCATAGACAATTACACGGAAAATAAAAGACCAGGGAAGCACACTACCAACATAGACTCTGACGTCACTAATACACTAACAAGATTTTTCTCTACTCCACCTTCATCTCCTATCTCTCCCACAGACCCAGACGAGATCTGTGACTATATGAAAAAACTAAAAACTCCAAAGCACCTGGAATCGATAATATCACCAATAAAATGATTAAAAACTTTCCTTTTAAAATTATCTTAATCTTTACCTACATTATTAATAAAATTTTATTACTCAGGCACTTTCCAACTGAATGGAAAGTTGCAATTGTTTTTCCAATTCACAAGCCTGGAAAAACAAAAATTCTCCAGATTCCTACCGGCCAATCTCTCTATTATCTTCGCTCAGCAAAATTGCTGAGCACATAATTTTAAATAGAATCAAAAATCACATCTATAGCACTAACTTTTAAACCCTAACCAGTTTGGATTCACTCAACAACTTTCTACTTACCACCCGCTACTCAGATTAACGGAAAAAATTTCCTCAGGATTTCAGAGAGGCAGGACCACTGGTGCTGTCTTCCTGGATATCCAAAAGGCATTTGACCGTGTCTGGATAGACGGACTCATTTATAAACTTATTACGTATAATTTTCCACCTGCTATTATTCATATTCTGTACTCATACCTCACTAACAGGAAATACAAAGTCAGAGTGAACGACACGCTCTCAATTACACACCGCGTCAACATTGGGGTAACACAGGGTTCCCTTTTTGGGACCTGTGTTATTCAACATTTACGTTAATGATATACCTTCACACCCACGCACTATGATTAATCTATATGCTGATGACACTGCGATCTCAGCCACTTACAAAAATACAAAATCAGTCACAATTGCACTAAACAAACACCTGGCCCTACTCGAAAAATACTTCAATGACTGGAAAATTAAAATCAACGTGGATAAAACCGTTGCGGTGTTATTCACTAAAGCTCGCAAACCAATTGCGCCGCCCACTCTATATTCCACACCACTACGCTGGTCTCAAACAACCAAGTACCTTGGAATTACTTTTGACAAAACCCTCACATGGAAGCCTCATATTCTTTATGCGCGCGATAAATTCCGGATCGCATTAAAGAAACTCTACCCCTTAATTTGCCGGAATTCCAATATGTATCTATACAATAAGGTACTTCTCTATACGGCCGTTTTGCGTCCAATTCTGAGCTACGGATGTCCCATATGGGGCTACGCAGCTAACACAAACATAAAAATCCTAGAAACTGCACAAAATTCTATCATCCGATGTATCGTAAGAGCATGCAGATACAACTCAAACGAAAATATTTACAGAGCCATCAAAATACCTCCTTTTAAAAACATATACAAGACTTAGCCAAAAATTTTTATGACAATCTCCCCAACATCAATAATACCAACATCATCAATCTAGAAAATTACACCCCTCTGGATACTCAAAAAGACCTAGAGAATTCTCCTAGACTCCTACAATCCGCCTTAATTTATTTAAATGTTCATTCACCAATCGGCGAATGAACCCCCTCTACTAAATTTTAATCTACTTTTCTTTAAATTTTCATTAAACTCTAATTTACTCTAAACTCCCATCAATCCTAAATTCAATGCATCTATCAGGAAATATTCAATCTTTCCCCCACTACTTTCTGCACAACCTTCGGCACAGCCATTAGAGAGGATTCTCACTTTCTGCTAACATCCAATAGAAGTGCCCTCTTTCACACAACTGGATCGACAACGACAGAAAGGCCATCCATCAAGACTGACAGCCCGCTCCTCTACGAGATGACGTCACTCCTCTGGACAAGCGCTTCACCTCCGATGTCACCCCATCAATCATCATGCTCCAACCACACTGCTAAGGAAAGCACGGCTCCTCGCGAGCCACAACGAACTCTCAAGACTCTCTACTATTTCACCCAAGACAGCAAACGAACTCATGATTAAACATTTTGAACATTTCGGACAATAGATTTTTAAGAACAATAGTGAACTATAATTACATTATGTGCATTAGAATTTCCAACTACCACTTTTTAATGATTCAACTACTTTCGATATGGGACGGCGGATTTCATAAAATCCAGTTTCCCAAAGACCCCCCCCAACTTCTTTTGATCCACATCGAACTTTTAAACATTCTTTTGGATCTTGTTAAAAAAATGCCAAAGTTATTGCAACTACTCCCAGCTCTTAAAGCATCCGACTACATTCGGAACCGTGATTTTAAAAAAGCGCATAAATCGATAATTTTCATGATATTTAGTGTCATTCAGATTAGAATACACGCATAAAATTGTTTTAAGGACATTTTGACAAAACAAATTTATTCAAATATAATATTTTCGCAAAAAAATTAACTTAGAATAATCTTTTTTTCAAATGTTCTCCTTTTGTGAAAAATGCTTCTATTATAATATTTTGCCTGTATATAGCTCAGATTGATTGATTGATTGAATATTAACGTCGCACTGTTCAGCTACACGAGGGCTTTTGGCGAAGGACCACGTAATTTTGTATATAGCTCAGACCACTCTACAAAGGCTCAACTGGAATTTTTGAAAAATTCACATTTTCAAAGTTACCACCAATTGAAATAATTATTCGCGTTTTTTTATTAAAATTTCTGCCTTCTGTTGTCGTAAAATATGAATAAACCCGCTTCTAAGTTATATATTTCAAAAATTTTAGTTGAGCCTCTGTACAGAGGTCTGAGCTATATACAGGTAAAATATTGTTCTAATAGAAGTATTTTTCACAAAAGGAGAACATTTGGAAAAAAAATTATTCTAAGTTAATTTTTTGCCAAAATATTGTTTTTAAATAATTTTTTTTGTCAAAATGTCCTTAAAATAATTTTATACATGTATTCTAATCTAAGTGACACTAAATATCATGAAAATTGTCTATTTATGCGCCTTTTTAAAATCACGGTTTTAAACATAGTCGGATACCTTAACAAAACATCTGACATAACCCCCTGTTACTTTGCTGATTCATTTAAATCACATTTATTGTAAGAAAGAAACTTCATAAATACTACGCATGATGTCTGGGTTGTTCCAACAGTACAATGGTATTGATGAATCGTATCTTTAGGTAGTTCAGGCCTCATACAATATTTCGAGTGGATTTCTTTCATGACTCCTTCTCTAAGTGATTGATTTCCCTCTGGAAAATATAGTTGTATAGAATCAAGAATAAAATTTGATACGATTTCAGATTAAGATAATTAAATTACAGTAGACCTTCGTTTATCCGAATCAATTGGGACTAAACACCGTTCGGATAACCGAAAACCGAATTAGATCCATGCAGTACATGAAACTGGACTCTATACGAATATTGAAAATCATCACATGCGGGAAACGTGCATGGAGAAAAAAGCGCAAAATAGGTACAAAATATCTTAATTTTACCTTTATTGTGGAAAATAATCACTTATTTTTCTCTGTACCATTGTACACCTTTGTTTTTCGCTGGAAGGTTTCTGATTCTCTTGAGCAGCAGTTAGTTGAGTAGCACAGCACTCTTATTGTTCGTGCTTTTCCATAGCTGTCTCTAACACAGAAAACGCGTCAGAATTTAATGGACCCTTGGTACTTTCGTTGTAGTTATTGTCCTCGTCTTCATCCATTTCATCGTCGACAGGGTTGGATTCTTCTAGCACGGAAGTCACAATCTCGTTATTATTTAGCATTTGAAATCCACTGTCTTCTGCATCGCATGCTATCTAGGTTTCTATATCTTCATCGCGTTCTTGAAATCCTGGGATCGATTGGACAAAGTCGGTAATCTGCTCCGTGTGTTTCGACATTGATTGATTGAATATTAACGTCGCACTGTTCAGCTACACGAGGGCTTTTGGCGACGGACCACGTAATTTTGAACCATGGTCAAGTGACGTGGACGACACCTGAGCTGGCACCCCCTCTCCTAACTACCACACCACACCACACCAACGGGAGGACTTTTCAGCTCTCGACAGATTTAACGTGCATCGCTGCCCTACACGGCGGGTCTTTAGTGGTACTGGGCTCGAACCCGTGACAAAGCAAGCCACGGTCCGATACCTATACCACTCGGCTACCGGTTTCGACATTGAAGTCTACAAAGTAGAAGTACATGTAGTTTTGACAAAATAAAAAAAAAAACTGGTTTGGATATTTGACGCTCCGGATAATAAACTTTCGGATAAACAACGGTCTACTGTACTTTGAATTTTACATAAAGGGTTTCAATTCGGTTTCTTATAAAAAAAAATTATTGTTTTTTTAAGAAGCTGCATTTCTTTTGCGCATGCTTTTGACTATATACCAGACGCAAATACTTTTCTCAGAAATAAAGATTTTACTAATATTTCTTTCAAATGAACTATATGAATGCAGTCGACAAGAGCTCTCCAATAAATATTGGGGTTCTGATGCCGTTAAAGAAATTTATCGAAGATACATGAACAGTAAATTAAGAAACCTCAAATTAGGACCTTTTTTTACCAACAAATTGCAGCCAGGGTGTTTTTTTCTTTCTACTCTTCAAAAATGTACTCTAAAGCCCCATTTATATGGACGAAAATTGCCGACAAAATACCAGCATTAATCCACTTTAGACCGTTTACACGAAGAACTGGTATTATACCAGTTTGAAAAGCGGGGTTTGATTTTTGTACCCACCTTGAAGCAGGGTTAATGCGGAGAAAAAGGAGTTTTTTTTTCGAATTTTCCCATGATACATTGTAACCGAGATTCATTTTTTCAGTGAGTGAGTGAAGATTAACGTCGCACTGTTCAGCTGCACGAGGGCTTTTGGCGACGGACCACGTAATTTTGAACCATGGTCAAGTGACGTGGACGACACCTGAGCTGGCACCCCCTCTCCTAACTACCACACCACACCAACGGTTCATTTTTTCAGAGATGGCTGCTGTTATTGATTGTGCATGTTGGTCCACTGAAGAAACAAGATCTTTAATTAACATTTGGGAAAATCAAGAGTTACAGCAATAGTCTGATGGAACTGTCCGAAATTCGGAAGTATATAAAAAAACTTGTGCCGAATTTTAAAAAAATGGATATGTTCGGACAGTGCCACAAATTCGCAGCAAAATCAAAACTTTGAAATAGGACTTTTTCGGTGCCAATTTGCTATAGTAGCGCTACGCGCCATGTTGTTTATGTTCGTCAAGATGGGCGATAACATTACAATATGCGGTTACCTTGATATCTCTATCATTTGGTGATGTGACTGCTTTCCGGATGACGTTTATTACAGTCAGCTTTTATTGATTTCTCTTTTTCCGTAGTAACCATTGTATAATCACGCGAATCTATTCACCAATCACACCAGATTTTCATGTAAACGAGTAGAAAAAAATACCGGTAAAAAGCTGGTTTTTCTTCCCAATCCCTTTTCGCAGGCAATTTATGGGTTTGCATGTAAATGTAGCCTGTAAGTCGTCAACTACATGGCTGTTCAGGCATTTGAATCGCGCATCAATTGTCCTAAAACTATTTGGATCGGTCTATAAATGTTTTCATAATACGCAATGAATCGTCACACGATGTTCTTGTTTGTCTGAAAAACCTTTGACACAAATTTCGCACACACAATTAAATCCGCAGCTTTCGTCAAATTCAATATCTCTATTATCATAGAAGAGCTTGCCATTACGTTAGAAACTCGTCAAATTTTAGTCCCGAAATTATTGTGTCGCCATCTCGTTTACCTTCTTTGAACTTTGTGTGCAGTTCAAAAACATGTGTTCTGTGCCTGTATTCGTCCCTGTGAGCCACATAGCCCAATGAAAATAAACTTCATATTTGAACGAAATTAAGATATTCTTTATTATAAGATATGACAAAAAATTAAATCGGTTAACAATGTTAGTTATTTGATTTTGACAAGCTTAAAGTAAAACAAAATGGACTTAAGAGACCTTATATTTAATTTAAAAAACGGTTTGAGATAGGGATGGCGATCTGAGATCGATTAATCGAAGAATCGATTTCTCGGCTCAAAAAATCGATTTTTTTAAATCGATATGTAGCATTTAATTGATTCGGTGAATCTATATTTCATCCTAGAAAATCGACATTCGATTTTTTTCTGTTTTGGTAAAAACCATAAAGTAATTTATAATTTGTTGAATATACTATCTTTTTAAGCACTATTTATCGCAGGCAGTTGTGCACCTGAAGTATGATTCTATACTTTACTGGCAAGGGCAAAAAAACTCCATTTACATCACGTTCACTCAATAGCCATGATATATATGAATATCGTGGGATCATCTGTTCCTTGTGAGCGTCTTTTTTCAATTGTCGGCAACATCGCATGGGATGAGGGGAACCGCTCGGATCCCAGTAAACTTGACAGACTGTTTTTTTTTAAAGTTTAAATATTAAGCATTCGGAACTATAAGCTATATTATCTATTTTCTTAACTTTTTAATGTAACAAATACACTTAGAAAATAAATGTCTTCTTTTATACCTAACACTTTGATATGGTAATAAAATAATTGTAATTGTCGAATTCTCTGAACTAAAAAAATTCCTGATTTTACTGATAAGAGATCGTTTATATATATATATTATGGTATCTTTATTGTTTTTCATAAAAGGGATTTATATTTACATTGTAAATGCAAACTTGGAAAAAAATCGATTTTTATAAATCGATCTTTTTTAGACCTAGATTTTTTTTTTTTTTTTTGTAAATCGATTCATCAGGCTACGATTCGAATCGATTTAAAAATCAATCGTTTTCGGAAAGAATCGCCTTCCCTAGTTTGATATATAACATTAAGTTTTTAAACCTATTGAAAGCTAAATATGGCACTTACCAAATCCTTCCGGTGTATCCATGCCCCATCCAGCAATAAAGATCTTTTGACCAGTTTCGTACAAGTCTTTAGTTGGTAAGCACACTGGGGAAGTCTTTCCAGAGCACTCGAGAGGCTTTTTCATTTCAAGCAGAGCGATATCGTATACTACTACATTGTTATCGTACTTTGGATGTGGTATGATTCTCTTAATTTTCATTTTTTTCCCTAGTTGTTCCTTTCCAAGTACTTTGATCGAAAGCTGATTGGCTTTTAAGTAGCATTTTTTTGTGTTTTTTTGTCCTTGGCATTCTGGGTGCTTCCGATTTTTGTCGCTAAAATAATAAAATGATTCTAATACATCCTGATTGAAACATGACAAAGAAAAATGAACTATATTACGTGTTTTGTTTTACGTTAAAACATGTGAAAAAGTTTGGGGGAAGAAAAAGATGTGTCAGATCTTCCCACTGCATATCTCCATTAGTGGAAAATCACACATTTCTGTCTTGCCTACTGATAATATATTGATCATATATACGAGGGCTGTTTAATAAGTAATAAGACTAAAATTATATATAAAAAAAGAATACCTTTAATCACACACATACGCGCGTTTCATCATTTATACATGGTCTTTTTCAAAATAACTTCCGCGGCACGTAATGCATGTATTCCAACGTTCTGTCCACTGCTTAAAAACATGTAAAAGTCCGTTTTGTGAGAGCTTTATCAAAATCGCCTCCGCAGCCTTTTCACACGTTTTGTTGCTTGCAAAACGTTTGCCTCGTAATGTTTTCTTAAGTTGAGGAAATAACCAGAAATTGCATGGAGTTTTATAAGGACTGTATGGAGGGTGTGGTAAAATATCTACGTTGTTCTGCTGCGAAACATCTAGTACAGTGTTTCTCAAACTGTGGGGGGCGAGCATATCGAAAATAAAAGATTAAAAAAATTTATTTACTGGAATGAAGTAAAACAAAATATTTTCTGACATAATAAAAAAAAATACACATTTACACTAATATAATTTATATATCTGCGATATTACGTCATAAAAAATTAAAGCTTCTACTTCTATTACGGTTTCTTTTCAAACCAAAATGAGAAAAAACAAAACCCAGACCCATAATCGAAAAAAAAATTTAGGAAGATAAAAAATTCATCACTGTTATATTATTGTCATCAGCTGTAGGCAGCAGAATGTAGTTGCTGCTGTTTGACCTTTGAACTTACTTGTACGGTTAGTTAGTCCCTGCTCTTATGTGTGTGTGTGTGTGTGTGTGTGTGTGTGTATTTGTTTTTTCATTTAGGGAAGTTGCAAATAAACTATTTCTGCTGCGATTTTTTTCCTTGTAAAATATTTTTATGATTTTTGGAAAAGCACAGAGAGCACTTTGAAGGATTACTTGGTCAAGATTTATTTCTATGAGTTATTCCCAAATATATAAAAAAGCATAATGAAAAACCTGATACATAATTTTTTTGAACATCCATATTGTAATAAATACACTTTTATTCCGGAGCTGTCACGCCGATAACAGAGTGCACGAAACCGGTAATTCTGGCAAAACTGTTTAATTGTTACCTATGGCTCTGACACTATCCTCCTGTTTGGCAGTCTTAGCGTGTGAACTAAAATATATTTGTCACATATCTCCCTCTTTTTTGGGAGTGACAAACGTTTTTTACAATCTTTAGGTACTTGTTTTGACTGAGTTCCCGGTGTGATAACTTTTTTTCCGAAATATTTTCTGTGTTCTTGAAAGTAGGTGAATATATTTTCTCTTAATTAAATTATTCACTGGAATTACGATTTTTATTGTGTACTATAAAAATAATTATAAAAAAAAGATTGGGGTGGCTCAATAACCCCACTCGACCATTAGTATCGAGTGCGTGCCTGCTCCAGGTTTAAAACATGTTGAAGTCTTTTAACTTTAAATATTAAAAATAATGCAATTATTTCTCATCGTAATTTTATATTGTTCATTATTCAACATCAATTCTAAATGCTAATTCTATAAGGCTTAAAATTACAGTTCGCTTAAAACTAATTATAATTTGAGCAATGATTTAAAAAAATCATTTTACATTTTTGTAAACATTGTTGCGCACTTGGCTTTACTCTCCTTAAAATTCAGCGATTATATCAATAATGTTTTATTTTCTTATAAATGAACTCGTGCAAATAGTGGATACTTCAGCCGGTATACTTTTAATGCATCAGTGCTGCACAGATTATTTTATAACTAATTAATTAATGTTAAATTAAGAACAAGTTTAATAAGTATTAGAGACTTCCATGGGCATGTCTTACAGAGCAAATTTTTCAAAGGAATACTTATATATATATATGATTAGAAATTGATCCACTGAGTTCTTTCTAAATAAAAGCTGATATCTATATTTTGTCTTCTAAGCAGCCACCGCATTTTGCAATATGTTCCAATTTAAAAATTAGAGAAAGGAAAAATAACATAATAATTATCCTATTACTTAATATATTTTTTTTGCTTAAAAGCAACATATACAAAATTTAATACTTATGTCATGAATTTGTACGGTATATAATTAAGATTATTGCTTTAGAGTAAAGAAAAGTGCATTATTATTGCATTCAGTACATTACTAATGTATAAGGGGGGCGCGATAAAAATTGTGATTGATAAGGGGGGCGCCAGTATTGAAAGTTTGAGAAGCACTGATCTAGTACGTAACGAGCAATATGTGGTCGGGCATTGTAATGGTGCTTTAGGAAGCCATTTCGGAGCAATGGACGTTTTCTTTTAATGTGCTGTATCATTGTTCGCAGGACATTATTGCAAGTCATTTACGGTAGTACCGGATTCGACAGCGTGTTATAACACAATTACTTCATAACAAAAAACAATTATTGTCAATAACTTTATAAGCTAATTTCATAGTTTTTGTTTTCTTAAGGGTAGGTGAAGATGGATGTTTCGTACACTGCTTTGTTGTTTTATGGTTGGATCAGTGACACAGCCAAGCTTTGTTTGCTGTGATGAAGTTTTTTAAGATATTGTAGACTTCTTGTTTCATTATTTAATCATGCATTACATCAAAAAGGTCTTCGATGCTGATTTTTGTAGATTTTTGCTTCCATTTCGACAACTGGCTGCACTCGCAAACACGCATCAGTTCGATCACGTGATACTCAAAAAATATGATTCTGTACACGCCATCTATCGGTAGTTTTTGTTAATACAGACAACAAACTTTTCTTATGCCACAGAAATTAACATTCTGATTAGTGGCAGCAAAATTAGTCCTATTATTGAACAGCCTACGTATATATATAGCTCATTTAAGGAAAAAGATTAAGGAGTTGTTAAGACAAGAAGTGGGGGGTCTTTGGGAAACTGGATTTTATGAAATCCGCCGTCCCATATCGAAAGTAGTTGAATCATTAAAAAGTGGTAGTTGGAAATTCTAATGCACATAATGTAACTATAGTTCACTATTGTTCTTAAAAATCTATTGTCCGAAATGTTCAAAATGTTTAATCATGAGTTCGTTTGCTGTCTTGGGTGAAATAGTAGAGAGTCTTGAGAGTTCGTTGTGGCTAGCGAGGAGCCGTGCTTTCCTTAGCAGTGTGGTTGGAGCATGATGATTGATGGGGTGACATCGGAGGTGAAGCGCTTGTCCGGAGGAGTGACGTCATCTCGTAGAGGAGCGGGAGCAGAAAGTGAGAATCCTCTCTAATGGCTGTGCCGAAGGTTGTGCAGAAAGTAGTGGGGGAAAGATTGAATATTTCCTGATAGATGCATTGAATATAGGATTGATGGGAGTTTAGAGTAAATTAGAGTTTAATGAAAAATTAGAGAAAAGTAGATTAAAATCTAGTAAGAGGGGGTTCATTCGCCGATTGGTGAATGAACATTTAAATAAATTAAGGCGGATTGTAGGAGTCTAGGAGAATTCTCCTAGGTCTTTTTTGAGTATCCAGAGGGGTGTAATTTTCTAGATTGATGATGTTGGTATTATTGATGTTGGGGAGATTGTCATAAAAATTTTTGGCTAAGTCTTGTATATGTTTTTTAAAAGGAGGTATTTTGATGGCTCTGTAAATATTTTCGTTTGAGTTGTATCTGCATGCTCTTACGATACATCGGATGATAGAATTTTGTGCAGTTTCTAGGATTTTTATGTTTGTGTTAGCTGCGTAGCCCCATATGGGACATCCGTAGCTCAGAATTGGACGCAAAACGGCCGTATAGAGAAGTACCTTATTGTATAGATACATATTGGAATTCCGGCAAATTAAGGGGTAGAGTTTCTTTAATGCGATCCGGAATTTATCGCGCGCATAAAGAATATAGGCTTCCATGTGAGGGTTTTGTCAAAAGTAATTCCAAGGTACTTGGTTGTTTGAGACCAGCGTAGTGGTGTGGAATATAGAGTGGGTGGCGCAATTGGTTTGCGAGCTTTAGTAACTAACACCGCAACGGTTTTATCCACGTTGATTTTAATTTTCCAGTCATTGAAGTATTTTTCGAGTAGGGCCAGGTGTTTGTTTAGTGCAATTGTGACTGATTTTGTATTTTTGTAAGTGGCTGAGATCGCAGTGTCATCAGCGTATAGATTAATCATAGTGCGTGGGTGTGAAGGTATATCATTAACGTAAATGTTGAATAACACAGGTCCCAAAAGGGAACCCTGTGTTACCCCAATGTTGACGCGGTGTGTAATTGAGAGCGTGTCGTTCACTCTGACTTTGTATTTCCTGTTAGTGAGGTATGAGTACAGAATATGAATAATAGCAGGTGGAAAATTATACGTAATAAGTTTATAAATGAGTCCGTCTATCCAGACACGGTCAAATGCCTTTTGATATCCAGGAAGACAGCACCAGTGGTCCTGCCTCTCTGAAATCCTGAGGAAATTTTTTCCGTTAATCTGAGTAGCGGGTGGTAAGTAGAAAGTTGTTGAGTGAATCCAAACTGGTTAGGGTTTAAAAAGTTAGTGCTATAGATGTGATTTTTGATTCTATTTAAAATTATGTGCTCAGCAATTTTGCTGAGCGAAGATAATAGAGAGATTGGCCGGTAGGCATCTGGAGAATTTTTGTTTTTTCCAGGCTTGTGAATTGAAAAACAATTGCAACTTTCCATTCAGTTGGAAAGTGCCTGAGTAATAAAATTTTATTAATAATGTAGGTAAAGATTAAGATAATTTTAAAAGGAAAGTTTTTAATCATTTTATTGGTGATATTATCGATTCCAGGTGCTTTGGAGTTTTTTAGTTTTTTCATATAGTCACAGATCTCGTCTGGGTCTGTGGGAGAGATAGGAGATGAAGGTGGAGTAGAGAAAATCTTGTTAGTGTATTAGTGACGTCAGAGTCTATGTTGGTAGTGTGCTTCCCTGGTCTTTTATTTTCCGTGTAATTGTCTATGAAAGTGTTTGCAATTAAGTTGGCCTTCTGTTCATCGTTGCTAGCGATGCCATTGGGTCCGGTTAAATTTGGAATGTCTGAGCGTTTTTTATGAAAGTATTTTTGCATGCGCCAGAGACTGTTATCTTGGGTTTCAAGTGATTCGAGTTTGGCGTTCCAAGTGTTTTGTGCGTGTATCCTGATTTCTTTTTTAATTAATTTTTGAAGTCTGTTGGCTTCAGTTTTGTGTAGTGGATTTAGTGTCTGTTGGTATAATTTCCTGGCCCTATTTTTACAAGTTATTAGATAGTTGATGTGTTGTGGCGTGTAGCTGTGTCGGGTGTTTTTAATTGGCTTGGAAGCTAAGTTGTGGGCGGAGCTAACCGCATCCGCGAACTTTGCTACTTTTTCTTCTAACGTAGATTCACTGTTGATTTTAGCATAGTCGAAGAGTTTAATTTCATTTTTGAGATTTTTTTCTGAAAGCAGACCAACAGGTGGTAATTGCTCTAGGATTATCTTTATGGATGGGGGTAGCAATATTAAAGTTTAACATGACAGGGTTGTGGTCTGACGAAAGGTCGTTTATGGATACAATATTGTAGGGGTAGTTGAAGTTACTAATTATTGCGAAATCAAGAGTATTCGAGGAGTTGTATCCATATCTGGTTGGAGAGTTGGGAAAAGCAATTTCTAGGTTATTGTCGTCAGTGAAGTATTTTTAATTGAATGCCTCTGGGAGAGTTTTTTTGAGCAATTCCATGCACTGTGTGTGGCGTTAAAATCGCCAAAAATCACACAGTTACTGTTGGCCTGAATGAGAGCCTCAATATCAACAGTGAATAAGTTTTTATCAGATCTAGGGGGAATATAAATACAAGTAATTGAGAAGTTGCTAATATTCGGGGAGTAATAGTTACGGTGGTAGCTTCTATATGATGCAGAGTGGGGGATGGGGAGAAATGCGGAATAGATTTTTTAATAAAAATTATTGTACCACCGAGAGTAGGAGTAGTTCCGTTCGAGATGCGGTCGTTTCTGTAACATGTATAATTTGAAATGTTTATGTTGAGGGTGGGTCTCAAACGTGTTTCTTGGATTAGTAAGATGTCGGGATCGTACTTCTCTATAAAAATTTTTAATTCTGAGATTTTGCTTAGTAGGCCGTTCGCGTTCAAGAACACAAACTCAGGCCGCTTATTTGGTGTCTATTCATCGTAGTCATCTAGAAGAGCCTCTACTAAGGCGCGTATTTCCTTCTTTCGTTGAGATTTATTTTTATTGGCATTGGATGGTTGAGGGGTGTTAGATGAGAAGTCTATACTATTAATTTGTTGAACAAGTAGTGATAGAGCTTGAATAGTTTGAGTTAGTGTTTGGGTTATGAGACCAATACATTCGTTTTTAGCATTACTGGTTTTTGTTGCTTTGCAATGTGAGTTGTTGCGGCCTGAGTTTGTGCTGTTATTGTAGTAGGAACCTGACCGATTCGTGGTGCCATCTGTTGGGGGGTGGGAGCGGTATTCTTATTCCTTTCCTGTTGGGCTGCTGCTTGCGCAAAAGATACGTTTGGGCGGACTAGACTGTTAACTATGGTAGTGTAATTTGGTTTTATTGTTGCTCCTTTGCGTGGTTTGGGGTATAGTGGACATTTTGAGTAATTGGCCATGTGGCCATATGCTGCACAATTCACGCAGTACATAGTTTCGACCCTATCGATCTCGCATTCACTTGTTTGATGGGGTTCCCCACATTTAAGACATTTAGGTTTTATATGGCAATTGCTTGCCGTGTGATTGAATTGTTGGCATTTATAGCATTGGGTCACCCCTTTGCTATCGTAGCCCTCTACTGTAACGTTTAAAAATGAAAGTTTATCTAGCTTAAAATATTAGCGTTGGTCATGTTTCTTGGTAAGGATACCAAGAATACTGGGAGTGGTTGATTAGTTATTTTTCCAATTAGCTGGGAAACCCGATCAACGGTGAATCCCAGATCGATTAGGTCTTTTCTATATCTTCAGGTTTTGCTTTTTTTGGGTAGTCCTTTAATTACTACCTTGATAGGTCTTTCTGCTTTAAGTTTAATAGAGTAGAATTGATATTGGATTTTTTTGAGAAATGCAAGAAGTTCATGGTATTGATCGTGTGTGTCGCAATATAATTTAAAATATTCTCCGGTCATTTTGCTACGAATTTTTGGCATGAAGTTGTTTATCACTCTCATTTGCTCTCGGAAGTCTAAAGTTATTTTTAGCATTACTGGTGGGGGGAGGTTCTTCGTGAGATCGGCTGATTTATTAACGGTGGCATTGGTTGTGGGTTTTTTCTTGTTATTTACAGCGTTAGCATTGTTGACAGACGTTGCGGTCGAGGTTCCTTCTACGGGATCGATTTCAGAGTCATGAATTTCGAGGGCGTTGAATTTGTTGGAGAGATTGATTTTAAAATTTTGATCAGTAGCCAGTGGAGTATTTTGGTTTTTTAGAAAGTTTGCGGTTAGGTGGGGAAGCAAATTCAGATTCATTGTCTTTTCTTTTGAGTGAGGCAGTTTTCGGTAGAGTAGGAGATTCGTTATCATTATTTTGGTGGGAGTATTTAAAGGAGTGTGGTGTTCTGCACAAGCGGGGTTATCACAGCTGGGAAGAGAGGAAAACTCACTTACCGTTAGTGCGTTGAGGGCGGTGTAGTTGTCGAGTCTTTGGAGGTGTTCTTTCATGATATGGCAGTCTTCGTCGTTTAATCCATGAAGCTTGAGGGATCTCATGTTAGCCTTGATGTTCTCGATGGTGATAGTGTAGTATTTGATGTTTCTTGCCAGTATCTTCATTTGCTCACAGTTGGTGAGGTGTGGAGTTCCGGGGCGGAGTCATCTTGAGGGAAAGGCGGTTCATTTTCCATAGGGTGTCGATCGTCATCTTTATCCATTCCATTAGTCAATTCAGTATCCAAGTCCATAGCCGGGGTCAAATCCAAAATTTCAGTCATGGTATTTTTTTTTTTTTTTTTGATTTAGGTAAATCAAGAAGGCAGAAGTTTGCGTGAGGCTCTAAAAGAGCTCAAAGCGATACTGAAGTGGCGCAATCAGCACGCTGGCACTGTGCACCGGAAGTATCAAAAAACTCACAATTGATTCTAGAATCTAAAAAGTACAACCAGTATCAGCTTCAGTATGTCCTCTAAAAGAGTATTTTCTTTTTTTTTCTCCTCTGGAGTTGTTAAGGACAATTTACAATTTTTACTTAGAATTTTTTAACTTAATTTACTGGTATATTTAAACAAGAAAAGCGAGATTTATTTTTCAGAATAAGAACCAATAATGACCGGGATCCAGTTATGTAACTTGACTATATCTAGTAATTCGAGACTTCGTCGTCATTTGGAAAGATGATTGTTGACCTTGTGTAAGGACAAATAAGTTTTATACTACATGACCACACACACACACACGTATGTGTGTGTGCGTGCACATATATATATATATATATATATATATATATATATATATATATATTTGGTGTAACTACCAGCAACAGCCGATTAACAATTACATATAGACCAAGTAGCTGAACCTTGTAATTCACAGCAAAAGTTGAGGTTTATTGTCAAAGAACTTGTTGCTGTTGCCGTTCGATGCATGACTGCACACGGCTCATGACATTGTAGAACCGTTCTAAAAGGTGGGATTAGATGCCTTGGATTTCGTGGTTTCAGAGATTTTCATTTGTGTGTGTGTTTGAAGTCTTCAATAAAAATACTGGGAGGTCGCTAACGTTGGTTTACGGGATCCCGTACAAAAGTTTCTTTAGAACAAACCAAAATCGTCCTCCTAAAAGGATTACGACATTTGCATGATAAATTGCATTACTATGGGAGACCTCAATGACGGTGTAACACATCTGCTTATATTTGAATGTATTTCAGTGTACGGAAAGTTCAGGTAATTTTTGACTTACTTTCCCCTTTCCTTCCTTCGTTATTTCAAAAAGATATAATTATGGCACTAGTTATTTTAGTGTACTTCTAAAAGCAAGTTTCATATCAATACAATAAAACTTTTGTAAAAATTATTGCATAAATGTTGGGCCTTCCTTTATTTTAAAACAATGTCGCTTTATTTTTTCATGGATTTTAAAATTTTACAGTCAAATTATATTAAGAGTGAACAATTGGCAGGTACGGGCCCCGCAGTACAGTACCATCATATATTGCTAGGAGAACAAAACTCAAACTTTACAGTTACTTAAAAATATTATGGAATACTACAGAATTATTTTGGAAAAATATTTCGTTCACAAAATGTAAAGTAATAAAAATAAACTTACTTGAAGACACAATGTGCTGCAGTTAAAATAAACTTCCTGGATATTATAGCTGCACCGCACTTAATTTGACCCTTTTGTATCAATGGAACCTTATCAATAAAAGAATAAATAAAATGAGTTTAAATCCAAAAGTAAGAGATTTTAGCAAGTGATGCACTGATAATTATAGTATCTTTTAGTATTTTCAAATTTGTTTAAAGATACTTTGAAAGTTGCGTATTAAATTAATGTCTCACTTTGTGGCAACCGCTGTGATTTCCTCCCTTCAATACTTGAAAACGTTATCATTTTAAACACCTGGGATCACTTGAGAAAACTACAGTCCTCCAGTGGGTTACAGCCCTCTACGAGTTTCCAAGTAACGAGAAAGTCGACTTCGTGGTTAAAAGGGGGAGAGGCTTTAATCATGCAGAAAATTTCTCTCGTCTTATGTTCTTTCATTCTATTAAAAATCTTATTAAAAAGTCTATCAATCTTGCGCATAGGCCCAAGGCGTAGAGCAATCGCTGAATTCCACCTGGCCACCGGACATCACTGCCTGCTAAACTATCTTTATAGACAGTTGCTGCTCCCTTTAATTCAGCGATCAAGCTCACATCTCAGAGGGTTTCTATAGGATTCAACTCTAGATTATACGAAGGTCAGTACAGTCGATTCCTCTTACTGCAGCGTTTCTCAAACTGTGGGGCGCGTCTCCTTGGGGGAATGATAACTGTGCGAGCACATTGAAATGTCGAAAACAAAAGATTATTTTACAAAATTACTAATTTACTAATAGTGTGTGTACACAAACAAAATACATTCTGACATAATAAAAAATAAAACAGGCGTTTACAATGATATAATACACTTATAAATGTATCAGTAATACACGCACAATGTGTTTTATGATTAATTTAACAATATTAAGTTAAGAACAAGTTTTTAATAATTACCAGCGACCCAAGAGCTTGCAATACATAAAATATACAAAAATTAACACTTATCTTGATAATTAATCCTTTAACCACCGATTTAAAGTTACGCGATTCGCCCCACAATTCCGCCTTTTCCACGTAGGCACACGTGCGGGGTGTAAGGTGGGGGGGGGAATAAATAGCAAATCCTATAAAATGTGTAAATCCTTCGTCAACTCTGTTAAGTTCCTTTTATTACATTCCAAAGTCTTAGGAATAATTTTATGGATAGCAGTGCACTGAAAGGATCGTACTTCGGATTGACGTATATATACATCTGAGGCAATTAACGCTTCGGCTGAGTGAGACATTTATATACATCGGTGGCACTTAAGAGGTTTAAGTCGTATTGTAGTTGTAGCATCAAAGTATAGTATTATTGGATTCAGTACATTGGTATTGGAGGGGGTGCGATGAAAATTGTGATTGAACACATTGGGTCACCATTATTGAAAGTTTGAGAAGCACTGCCTTATTGTTATATCAATCCCTGGTGGACCTCCCAATATGACAAGTGTAAGGCGTTGTCATCCTAAAAGTAACAATGATCCAACCCGTAAAAATGCCTCAGCGTAGGAAGTACATTGCTGTCTACAAAAAGACAGAAGGAGTCGGTGTTGAGCTTACCATGCGTTTGGATCAAGGGTCTTAGTTCATATCACGAGAAACATCTTCAGACTATAATTCCTTCTCTACTAAACTTTACGGTAGGCATGATGCATTCTGTTAAACGTCGTTCTCCACGCATTCACCAAACCTAGACTCCGCCATCCAACTGGTAGAGATTGAACCTTGATTCATCACTCCCGAGAATCTGTTTCCATTAATCTAAGGTCCAATTTTGAAGTGCCTTACACCATTTTAACAGATCAGTGGGATATCGTATTTTGTAATCAGAGGCCTGTGGTTGAGGCAGGATCACAGAAACCAAACAAATGTGCTTCCTTGCGGTGGACATTTATCAAAATAACAGTCCCGGATGCTTGTAGGAACTCTTGGAGCACATGGGTCATCGATTTGAGGTGGTTTTTCCGAATTTCATTGGACAGCACATGTCGATCTCTTAGTTTCATGGGTCTGCCGTGTCGAAAAACATTTCAACTATCCCCACTCACCTTCCACTTTTTAATCACAAAAACCATTGTTTATAAATCTCTAGATATATCTCTTAAGAATTGGCCATTTCTATGAGGTCGACAATTACGCCCTTCTCGAAGTCAGACAGATCTGAATTTCGTGGCATGTGACTAACACTGATGCTGTTTCCAACACGATATGTAAGTACAGAAGGCGTGACGTAGATCATTACCGGAGCTATCCTCTTTTGCATGGGTGCGCAATACTTATTGGTAGATAGTATATATTTAAGGCATCCTCAAATTCACATAATCCATTGAAATGTAAATTTATCAAATATCTTTCACTAAGTATTACTTATGTTGCGGCCAAAATATTTCAGCAACACTATACAAGGTGTTTACAAATGAATATCGGAGTTTTAACGATGTATAGTATTTATTGCATTTAACTTATTAATATAACTCATACATCGAATTAAAGACCAACTGAAACAGTTTTGTTTGCTGGCATGAGTACACATAAGCGTGAAACGTACATATGTTAATTCCCCCCCCCTTTCCCGCCGATCAGCGCGCTACTAGAAAAATGGTGACTAGGGAACGGAAAGCGTTTTGTGTTTCCCAGTTTGCAAAGACAGAATTCTATTACCTTGCAACGAGCGTTCCGGTGGACACCTCAGGGGACATGTAAACGCTCATAATGCGCGCATCTGGAGTTTAGAAAATCCTCACTAGGTTATAGAATCGCAACGAGACTCACCTAAATTAAATGTTTTTGTGCCATATCTCGGCGGAAAGTGTGTGAGCCTTTCGTTTTCGGAAGACCAACTGTAACTGGTGCTGCCTATCTTGAAGCTCTATAACTATGGCTATTTCCTCAATTGAAAGAAATTGAACTAGATAAGTTCATATGGCAGCAAGATGGTGCTCCGCCTTACTGGTATCTCTTGGATTGCGATTGGTTGAATTTCTCTGTAATTGATTAAGGATTTTTCCGCAGAGGGCCGCCCTATAAAGCTTGTTTTGCATGGCCTCCACGTTAACCCGATCTAACGCCATGTGGTTTTTATCTGTGGAGGTTCATTAAGAATTATGTGTACGTACCTCCACTACCAGCTGACCCTCCAGACTAAGACACAGGATTGAAGCAGCTGTTGCAAGAATTACCTCAAACACACTGAACAAAGTTTGGGATGAATTCGCCTATCAACTTGATGTGTGCCGTGTGACGAATGGGGCTCACGATGAACATTTGTAAGCTTGTAGGTAAAACTGTTTCAGTTACTCTTTAATTCGATGCATGAATTGTACTTGTAAGTTATACATAATAAATACTATAAAGTGTGAAAAATCCGATGTATATATATATATATATATGTGTGTGTGTGTACTCATTTAGAAACACCCGTTATATTTCAAAGCGCAACAGCACTGAAACACTCTTGATTGTAATTATAATATGTTCTTATAACAGGAGAATTAAATACTTAGAGAAATTGAATGCTTAACTTACAATCCACGGGTATTTATACATTGGTTTGACAAGTTTTCCATTCATTACTCTGCCACCCCTTGAAGCCATGGTTGATCCACATTCTGGAAGCATAACTTCAATAAGCATTGTGTTACTGTAATGCAATAAATATATAAATTGCTGCACTTGTACAATAATTTCCTGAGCTTATGCGATAGGTGGGATTGAGTGATAAACGCCTAAGTTGGGGTATAATTTAGCGAGTACAAATACACATAAATTATTTTTAGTTCGGGCTGAAGACGAATTTAGAAAATAAATATATAACCCTTTAATGGGTACACAGCTAAAATACAATTTTCTGTGATAAAGCACTTGATAAATGTAATGTTCTCCTCTTCTATAAACATTATTTAGTCACACAAAAAATATCTAATCGAGGGTTTTTTTCCTGAGTGGTGGCTAAACGTTATATAGCCGCTGCGCTCTTAAGACATTTAACTTATTTTTCAGGACAAAAATAATGAACCATATCGCAATTTCTTATGAAAAATTAGCCTTTATGCTAATAACTATTTCAATAACAATTAAATACAAAGTATAAGTGTAATAAAATAATAATAGAATAATTGTCCAACATAGAATACTTACTACAATATACATTGTAATTGGTATATATCCATATTTTATACATTATTTAATTTTAGTATAAAAAGTTAGAAATAAAGTAATATTTTTGAGAATTTAAATTTCTTATTTCACAAATTTGATTCCAACTATTCACTGTGGAACTTTTCAAAGCAAGTAGGGCCAATTGCTTGAAGGCACAGTGGTACGCACAGATAAAGCTATAATGAAAAATTTTCGAACCCAAGAATCTCGTACCACATATTGTAAACTAAGTTTTATTATATTTCCCACCCTCAACATCCTCACGTGATTCTCTCAAGTGCTGTCTCTCGAAGAGGAAAAGCAAAAATTTCAAGGTCATTTTTCTGTTCTATGTGGGCAGTGAATAGTGCCTTTATCCACGTATAAAAGCTTTCCAAAAACCTAAATAAAACCTTTTTCTTTTAATTGCACATTTGCTTAATTCATTCAGATGAGAGAAAAGTATACTTAAAACATGTCGAAATTTTTTTCAAATGTCATTTTATTTATAGTAATCAAAGTACAATTTGTAGATTTACACCGAGAAAAACTGTTTTTAACTACCCATCAGAGGACATGAAATGTAAAAAAAGGTATCGTCCTGCCATCTGTATTGATTTTTATGCGTTTTAGCTTCAATTAATGCATATGGATAGACTAAATATCCAACACCCGCTTGGAGAAAAAATTTTTAATATGTGTCTAGACGTATTACCCACTGCTCGCTAAAGAGTTGATGAAATCTTGATAACAAAAATAAAAAATCGAAAATGAAATTATTTTGATGTCGAAAATTCATGAAATCTAAGTACTCTCTCTGTGGGCTCAACGATTTTTTTCTTCCTCCAAATTTCTTTTTTTATAACTTTATAGTATGATAATAACTTTTATAACTCCTCATTTTGTTGAAAAAAATATACGTTCATCACACACACATTGAAATCTATATTTTGTAAAATTTGTAATCTTTTTTTCAATTAAACTGAGGCATTCTGTCGAATTCCCAACTGGGTCGAAGGACTGAAGTTCTTCGATGTCTTGCTCTTGCTCATGCATTTCTATGAGCTCATCCATTGTCAACTCCTGATTATGGGAATCCAGCAGTTCTTGAATGTCATAACTATTCACTTCTAAATTTATTTGCCTTTCAAGATTGACAACTTCTTCAACCACATTACTAATTTCAACAGGTTTACTATTTACAATGAACCCCGACTAATCCACGAGATTTAAAAATCGCGTAACTCCGGGTTCGTGTAAGTTGGGGGTGAAGTAAGTCCACGTATTAAGGCAATAAACACAGGAGTCCTATTTTAAAATAAAAGAATTCACGGAAACCAAATCTGTTATCTTTTAATGGGAAATTAGGCGTATATTATTGCGAATTCCATATTTGGAACGATAACTTTGCATTTTGAGAGGTTGAAGAAAAGGTTTTGTAAAAAATGAAGTATACTTAGTAGTATGTATTTTATTAGTTAATATATATTTGCTTTAAGACTGTATACGAGAGAAAAAAGTAGTACATATATTCCTGGGTTTTTTTGTACTAATGTTTTTCTTAAAATGGTGTTTATCAAAAATCGGAGATGTAAGAGTCTCCAAATTTAACTCATATCCCAAAATTACTTTCAAATTCCATTGTTTTAAAGGGAAAAATTATGCATCGAGCATGAATTTTTTATTGTAAAAGAGTATACGGTCCTTTAATGTTAAAAAACAGAGCAATTTTTGAATTCTTTTTCTAAATAATATTTTCTAAGTCACAAGGAATCATTTTGAATGCACGCATTTAATGCGACGAGATGTGTTACAATCTTTGAAGTATTTGTGTGTGTGTTGAAAAAGTGTTTTGCATTCTTATATAATAATTTTTGCCCCAAGTGTAAGATATGGTTATATATATATATATATATATATATATATATATATATATATATATATATATATATGGGAAAATAGACATTCTGTAGAGGGCTCTGGCGACGCAGCCACTAGCGAGTTAAAGTTAGGAAAGGATTAATCAGAGAGCGAACTCGAGAGAGATGCTCAGGTTGAAGATCCTCAGCTGAGAAAAAGGAGCGAGCGGAACTGTAGCCGAGTAGGGACCAGACATCCGCTGTTCGTGAGAAAGTAAAGCGCAGGTCACTCTCGTCACCCAACGTCCAGCAACTATCGTGAACTACGTGGAAACCAGTTGCATCATTGCTGAGTGCAAGAAGATTTGATCTTAATGTCAATCTATAATCATCTATGTAAACGTCTGTCGTTGTGAGTAGAACTGTATCAATTGTCCAACATTAAACGTAAGTTTTAGTAAAAACTAGTCTCATCAATTCAAATACCCCTAGAACTGTGCCATAACTCCCATACAAATAGCTATAAAACCTAAGTATAAGTAGACAGTAGGAAATATCAGCCACGGTAGTACAATAGCAAACTCCTGGCCTTAGGAACCAAGATTGCAGGTTTGAACAAAGTTTTGTGGCTAGCCAACCTTCACCTGTAATCTGCCTATACTCTGAGCCATAGGGAAAGGAATGAATAATAATAGGATAAATTTAAATATTACAAATAAAATACATTGCACTATTAAAATATAACGATAAAATTATAACCTACGAGTATTTATTAGTATAGAGTTAAATTGATGCAATAGCGTAGATGAATAAGACTTACTTCGTGAGTACAGCAACAAGTAATCTTACCCGCCAGATACAAGTAGTATGATAGTACCGCATAAAATTAAAATTAGTAAATTTTGAGAAAGTAATATTAAGTCATATACACACATGTATTTAAAAAACCTTAAATATTGATGTGAAATTTTATAGAAAATAATAAGATTTCTGAAACATAAAAATGATATTTAATTAGAATATAGAATTATCAGTTTATTTAACATGTGGCGCCATCTTTTGAATTACTGTATAACTAATTATATATATATATATATATATATATATATATATATATATATATATATATATAGCACTTTGTTATTCTATTGCTTTCCTTTTTCTATAACCAAAACTATGTGTTAATAATCTTTTTTATTTGAACTACAAAATAGTTGTTAATAAATGATTTTTGATGTCTATTCGAGCTAGAAGTATTGGCATTGGTTTGGGGTTAATACGATAAAATGGCAAGCAGAATTCTTTATAATTTAAGAAACCTTATTACCCTTGTTAACATAATCGTGAAGGACGTCATCTACAGATGTCTAGAACTTTTAAAATGTTTAAGTAAACAATTTGAAAATTGAGAAGTTAATAAAATACTTTTTCGATAGATTTTTCTTAAAGTATTACTTTAGAATGATATACTAAAGAAATAAATTAAGACATGAATAATCCGGAATTTTGAAGCTGAAAATATTTCTAATACCATACATCATTTTATATAATTTTCTTTAAAGAACAATACGTATAGACAGAGGCGTTGCTACTGTCGCACCAGCCGTATCTATGATATGGGGCCGTGATTTTCAGGGCCCCCAAAATGTACAAGCAAAATATTGTAAGATGTTAAGGGGTCCCCAAAAGAGCCCCCAATGAAATTTGATACGGGTTCCCACTCAGGCCTAACTACGCCAGTGCGTATAGAATAATTTAATATGATGAAATAAATATTTTTTTAAAAACCCATTTTAATTATTTTCACACATAGAAGTAATTTTTAAAGAAAATTGTGTTTTATTTTTTTAAATAAATTGTAAATATTCATAGAGCTTTGTGCAGTCCTTTTCTCAATAACATTTTTAACGTGATCATTTCATTATAGGAGAAAAGCAGATGTGTGTAATAGGGCTCCAGATTTTGTAATCGTTTCGATGATTTGTTGAGAAGAGGGATTTCCGAGGGGGATAGATTAATAAACGGTAATCGCGATACTAATTAGTAACGAATCGCGCTTCAATGCCACAGGTCCAGAGTTTAAACCCCGGACTGGGCAAGGTCGACTCAGTCTTTCATCCCTTCATTGGGTCGATGAAATGAGTACCAAACTTGCTTGAGAACTAAGTATTGGAGGTTTCTCGTCAGACTAACCATCTGACCGGAGTATCTGCTCATGCGCCTCAGTGTCCTAGGTCATGAAAACTTAGATAGACACAGAAGGCCTTAACCCTCATGCACTATTATGCCACAGAGTTGAGTTGAGTTTAAATAACATTTAATAGTGCCTTGTAGCAACCTTCTATTTCAAAATATCATTACATATTTACGGGTATTGAAACTGAATATGTTTTAAAAGAGGTCTCAGGGAGTGTTCATTTTGTCTCGAGGGGTGAAAATATAAACAATTTTCAAACAGCTGCAATTCTTTTAAATTTAAATTAAATAATTTAAGTATTTTACACATTATTTACAAAGGATTATGGCTTCAAAAAAGTACAAAGTGTTTGAAATATAATCATAAATTTAAAAATTATAAGCATATGAAAATACTGTAATAAATATTAAGCAATTTTTGCGTTGCGCACGCTATTTTCTAAAATAGTAGCCTCTGATGTATAAAACTTTACAGAATCATAGAATGTATTATACTATTTAAGCCCTACATCATTTAAGAATAATATACCTTTTGTATTTCAAAATATATGGGAAAAAGTGAAATTTTTTTTAAAGAAATATAATTTATTATTTTTTTACATCAAAATAATATAGTGTAATAAGAATGCATTTAACTTTATAAATCAATTTATAGCTAAAAATTAAAACTACTATTTTAGAAAATAGCATGCGCAACGTAAAGCTTAATTAATATATCTTATAGAAATGCTTCTCATTTTCGTATGCTTAAATTTTTTAAAATTACTATTATATTTTAAACATTTTACACTTTTCTGAAGTCCCATTCCTTTATAAATAATGTGCAAAAGACTCGAATTACTTAATTTTAGATTGAAAGAGTTATATATATTTGAATGTTGTTTATATTTTTTCAGCCTTCTAGAGAAATTTAACATCCCCGAGGCCCCTGGTTGTAGTCAAAATTCTCTGATAAGTGGCCGATCAAAAGTTCAACATTTATAAATACTAGACATACATACTCTTACAGTCCTTGTTTTCATCATTATCCTTATCATCTTTATAATTGCCCTTGTTTCTCCCTTGTTTTTTGTCGGGTTTTTTCTTTTGTGCTCTAAAGAGAATTCTAGTATATTTGCGCATGTTTAGTGGATGTTCTTGCTGCTCTACAACGGCTGAATATCTATCCATCGGTGAATAATCTGGAGCAGTATTCTGCAATAAAAACATAAAAATTTTAGGCAAATACATAATAAAAAAATTAATAATTTGTCTTGAAAATAAAGGAATGTAAAATTTCCAATACATTAAAAATATGCAACAATTTTTTTAGGTAATTCGAATGTTGGCATTCCGTGACAGCTCTAGTAAAAAAATAAATCACAAAAATGAAATTTTTTTTCTCTATAACACCACTTAACGATAGTAAACACCAGATTTAAATTTTTTTTTTTAAATTGGCATTTTGTAAAACTTATTCATTTGGAAAATCACATAATTAAAATTTTAATGTTTAAAAGTAATGAAAAATGGGGTAATTATTTCGTATTTTTTTATTTCGTATGTACAAGTTATTATTTTACGGGATTTCAGTGTTATAATTGTAAGGTTTATTTATCATCAAGACAATCCACAATATCGTTAACTAGACTTGAAAAATGCACACATATAAATTTTTAAAACATTTGTTTTGTTTTTTAAAAATCTATGCATTTGTTTGTATATTTACGAGATGATTTTTGTAGGACAACTATTTCTATATATGTAATTGTAGTCCATTGTAAAAGAGAAAATAGTTATATCAATTTTAATACATAAATTTTCAAATCTTGTCAAATAAAATAATGTATACTAACATGCACTACAGAATAGAGTTGAAAACCCCCAATAAGAATGACAAAAAGACATAAATGCCACCGTGAGTTATTCATGATCCAATATCTGGAAGTAACTAAATTTTCTTTCAATTTCAATAGTATTTATACCAATGAGACTCGATATTTTTTTATCATTAATTTATTGCGCAATGTGAAAACTAATTTCAATTTTTTTATGAGTAACTATTTCGTGATGTTATGTTCTTCAATGCATATTTCAACTCACTTTTCCACGAATTTTTCAATGATACACATAATTTTCCCACTATTCAAAAAACCATTTCTAATTTTTACGAATTAAAAGCGGATTTAATCATTTGTTGTCCGTAAAATTGAAAAAAAATTTAATATAAAAAGGGTTTTTTTCCTATAATATATATATATAATCTAATTTTCTACAAACAAGAGATAAACATTCATCAATCACATTCGAAAAAAACACATAGACAGTAAAAAGATCATACAATGAAGGACACTAGATTAAAAATTATAAAATGGATGCTGCAGTATTATAAACATTGCTGATTTAGGATAGCTAATATATAAAATAATTTATATAAAAGTGGGATGGAAGATGTGTTTTGGCCATCCAACCTTCCCCCTTTAAGTAAATAATACTGAGCAAAAACCTATTGAAAGTAATGGATAGGAATATCCAAGTCCATTACAAGATAGAGGTAACTTACCTAAAAATTGCACTTGAAAATACAGAGCCCGCGCTAAATCTGAGTGCAATGATAAAGTTATTGCCTGAAATGTACAACTTAAAAAAAGTATAAAAATAACAGAAACAAAAATTAATAAGAGAGTTACAAATGACCATAACTTTAGTGACACTAGAGTATATATGAATAAATAATAATAAGTAATTTTAACTAATATTAGAAGATGGAGGTAACTATAACTATGAAATATGTAAATTTATAGTATTAAACTATTATTAATCTAAGAATTTTTAATCCTTAACATTTTGAATAGCTTTATTCATATAACTATTAATAAAATTAATTGGGTATTTTTGATTTAAGCAATATTTAGTAAAATGTTTCTAGTTATTTATTATTTCTGATTTTTTCACCAGAAACTTATTGCGATGTATATAATTAATAATAATAATAATAATAATAATAATAATAATAATAATAATATATATATATATATATATATATATATAAAATCCAAAATATATAAATACACAGATAGTTATAGAACCTAAGATAACTATACTAAATAGGAAGAAATAGGCACAGTAGTACAATAACAAACTCCTGACCTTAGGAACCAGGATTGCAGGTTTAAACAAGTTTTAGGGCTAGCCAACCTTCCCCTGTAGTTTGTCATACTACGTACCAAGAGGAAAGGAAAGAATAACATTTGGAGGAATTTAAATATTATAAAAAAATCACTAAACTAATAAAATATAATTATAAAATTATAGCCTCTCTCTCTCTCTCTCTACTAGTATTCACAGTATAGATTTAAATTCGATGCAAAACGTATATAGTAATATATATATATGTAGTTTTTATAAAATTCTAAAAAAAAATAAAAACACAGAGAATTTTTTATTTTCAGATCTTTCAGTCCTCACAATGAAGAACTTAATATTATTGTAGCCAGCTATTTTCTATTTCTGATGGGAAAAAACTATTAATGATATCTACGAGTAATTTTGAGAATTTTTCTTATGAATATGTTTTCTAGTTAAATGTCAAGATTGAAGAAGAATGTGACTCAAAAATGATCATTTAAAAAAATTCAAGAATTAAAATTAATGTATTTCATATGAAATGAGTAATTTAACCCTTTAAGCGGTTAATTTTTTTGCCCAAAAAGGTTTTTAAAAATGGCACATTATCTTATGGTATAGAACTAAGCATAATACTTAACAGAATGCAAAAATGAAACAAAAAATTATTTTTATTTTCAATTTTTTAAAGTTTTTGCACTACTTTTTATTTTATAATTGTGGAACACAAAAAACCCTAAATGTTTGCTTTTTATAAGTACTCTCTGTATGCTATGGAGAATGTTTCATGTATCATATAATAATTTCTTTCATACAAAAAAATTTCACGTTAGTACCTCATTTTCAAACTGTTGAGGATGTGTTGTGTACTTGTGCATATATATATGCACACACAATTTGAAGCATGGTGTAATACTTAATATTTCATTACAAGTGGACAAAGATTAACGAGATTTTTGGATCATCTTTCCATTTTCATTTCTTCTCAAGTAACAAATTGCACATTTTGCCTTGCCAATACCTGCTCTTTATCGAATCTTTTCAAGAATATAAATTTCTGCCATCAGTGAAAAATTACCGCCTTCACCACAAAGAAAATCCCGGATGAGAAGTATTTCAGTACCATAGACAAACTAAACCTCTTAGAAACACTACTACTTATAATCTCTCTATAAGAATCAAAAATGCGTGCAAATCAGACATAGAAAGAAATGTCCATACAAAGTGCGGGCAAACCGGTTGTGGCCAGGTTTCGGACATACTAACCAGATAAGGGTTAACGTAATCTGTATCATACATTTCATGCTTTCTGGCATAATTTCGTATTTTATATTTTTGTAATGATAGATATAAAAATGATTTTTAGATATAAAAATGATGAATTAAACTTTTTTACATATTCACCATGCTCGTCTTTCCAAACTAGCTGGAATTTTTAAGAAAAATTAGTGTTTTAACTTAAAAAGCGTAAATTATTCGTAACCAAAATCAACTTAGATAGCTAACTCCATTCAAGTTATGTTAGACAATGTTTAACTAACCATGGATCGCTTGTTCACTTCCTACTATTAGTTCATACTCTCTATATATGTATTTATTTATGTTGGTGAAATTTTCAATGGTTAATAAAACACATTTTAAAGCGCTCAATTGAGCCAAAATTTTGTATACATTATTATTTTGGATGACAATACGCTAATTTAATTATAATTAATAAAAATTAATTGATTAAAACTAATTGTTTAAAGAATTACAAATACAGCCTCGTTGGCATCATTTTTGACGACTTAGCGACCCTTTTGGCGACTTGTGTCAAAACTTGAAAATGTTATTTTCTCACGATTGAAAGCATTCAGTTGAACTGAAGTTTTATATACACGATTGTTTGAATGTCAATACGATACTTTAATGATAATTAATAAAAATTAATTACCACTTAATGTTGTGATTCTGTCCTATGTGTATACATATTTATATTAATTGTAACTATTTAATAAAAAGTAGCTAAAATAAAATTTTTCTTTGTTGATCTAAGTATGAATTAACTTAAAAAATATTTTTTTACATTACTTGTTTTTTATTAACATCGTCTTTGTGGCACGACCAGAAACGATGACTCACACACACACTACGTACTATGTCCTTTAGCTAAAGTATTTTATTTAGTCTTTTTATCTGAAAATGCAAAAAAAAAAAAAAAATTCTTCTAATCTAATATTAACAATTCTTCCGTTCATTCCAAATTAAAATCATACTAGGACTGTTCAAAAAGCATTCGACTTTTCCAGCGCAAAGTAGAGACTCTAAAGTCTCGCCACTGTGCCCAATGGGAGACCGTTGAGAGTTTGATATCACGGGGCATGACACAAAGCAGCGCTTTTTGTCGCTGGAATGGAATCCAAGATGGCGGCCTAGCTGTATCAAATCGTCAGGAAGATAATTACAAAAAATTTTTTTGCAATACATTAAAATATATTTCAAAAGAAGAGTATAACAAGAGATTGAGAATGACCAAGATCGATCAATAAATTATGAATAATAATATAATCTATGGAGAAAAAGAAGCATTTCTCATTTTATATTCTTTTATTGCGGTGCTCGAAACACATCGTCTTAGTATGTTTACATCTCGCGTTGGTCTGCCAGGGCAGATTCTCAAAACTATTCTAAGAGGTTACCATATTTTATTCGGGACCCATGGTCGAGTTTACCACAGATCTAATAAAAAATAACATGTAGTAATAATATTTTGCAGTATATAATAATAAACTTATAATATAATTTAATAGTAATTATAAATAATATTCATATAGTATGATTTAATAATAATAATTATATATGATAATAATCATAATATAATTTAATAGTTATTATAAAAAAGAATAAACTCATCTCAAAATATAAAAATTTTACTTAATACTCATATAACGTACCAATTATAAATAAGCAACATAATAATTATATATGAATAACAAAATAGTAATTATAAATAAAGAACATAATAATAATTATATATGAATAACAAAATAGTAATTATAAATAAAGAACATAATAATAATTATAAATAAATAACGTAACATGTAATAATATTTCTAAATAAATATAATAAAAACATTTATTATAAATAACGAATATTATATGACTATTGCATATAATAATTGTAACTTTATATTATATTATTAATAAAATAATTACATAATATATATTAAAAGTAATAAGGAATATCATTTAAAAAGTACTAAAAACTTGCAATAATCTAAAAACTGCAAAAACATAAAGGCATCCATTTTGTAATGTTATCGCCCATCCCGGTGAATATAAAGAACAACTTGGCATGTGTCCCGTGATATCAAATTAGTTCCGACACTTTAATGTAGTTGCTTCAATTTTTTCTCTTCATTCCAGTGTACTAGTCGTTTCCAGCACGCAGTTGAGCAAGATGCTGTTATATGTTTTCGTCCAATTTTCATTTCACTAAAGATGACTGAAAACCTATATCAGGCGTACTGCATCAAGTTTTCTGTCAAAAGCTTGGAGACTTTGAAACAATTCATACGATTCAACAAGTGTTTGGAGACCACGCTATGGGGGTTACACAAATTAAAGAAAGGCTTAACCGATTCAAAAGTGGCCGCACGTCAGTGGAGAGTGATGTGTGGTCTGGGAGGCTACAAAACGCTCGAAATGCAGCTGTTGTGAAAATCTGATGGTGAAAAAACGTCGTTTGACCGTACGAGAAACTACCGAACAAGTTGAGATCAGTAGCCCAAAGTGGCTACGAAATTTGTTCTCAAGCTTCTGTCGGTGGAACAGAAAGAACTCAGTCTTACATTGAACAGGACTTACTACAATTATTAACACTGGACATGACTTCTTACGATTGCTAGCTGTTCCAGAAAATGAAAATGCCATTAAAAGAATCCCCGCTTTCAGAGTAGAGAAGAGGTAAGGTGGAAGGCGACAGTATAGAGCTGAAAACCATTCCAAAAGAAGCCTTCCAAAAGTGTTTTCGGTAGTGGAAGGAATGCAGGGCTAAGTGCATGAAAGCGCAAGCGACCTACTTTTAATTTGATAAGGAACCTATACCCAAAAAGTAACTAAGATATTCCAGACGAAGGCCACTTATACTTTTTGAACAGACGCATATTAGAATGGCTTCTGAAATGCGTGAGCAAAGCTCTGAGAACCCTTGGCTCGCTTTTCGCTGTATTGATTTAAAAGTTTATGTAAGCACTAGGAAGAGGATCTAAAATGAATTACCTTCCTTCCGGTATTAATTCATTTAAAAAAAATAAAAGGAACAATTAGGATTAAAAAGTATTTATACGAAGTGGTAACATCATTGAGCAGGATGTAAAATCTGAGTTTTTTGAGACAAACTTTGTTCTGTTTTATTTACTTGTTGCTTCTCTTTTATTTCTGTTTTGTATTAACTGTTGGAGATTTCGATTATGATGTCTTTGCAAGCAGATTCGCATGCTATTCCGCCCACTCTTCTCGTATCCTGAGTGCTTCTTATTTAGTTATTGAAGCTTTGTATATTTCTCCTAACGGTGTATCTAATAAATGTCTGATTCCAATTTAGACAATTTTGCTAATACTTTTCTGTAATTTAGAAGTGTATATGTATATAAACTTGCCTTAAGTTAAACAAACTTACGCCTATGTACTTTTCCTGTAAAATATGTTAATAATAAGATTTTTGTTCAAAAACAAAATAAAAATAACAGAAAATTAAAAATAAACAGAGTGCCTCTAAATGTCGCGTACAAATTTGGAGGAGAGATAGAGAACACCTGTAGAGCCGTAATTACACAGGAAAGCACAGGCGGAAAGCGATAGGTGGTGCTGTACGTGAGCTCGTAAGGTTGGAACATGTGGTGGAAAAAAATTAGTAGAAATTTTGATCACCAGGTGGCATTTATCGAATATTCCTTATGCAAATCCGTAAAATCTCTATATGAACTTGTAGTGATAGCCAGATAATCATTCAGCGTACATTTGTCATCGTTAATAATGCCCGTGCAAAAAAAAAAAGATTGAGCTTTAGTAATAAAACTGTTTTATCAGAACGGCAGCAGCCATTTAGTTGCTCTGCGTGAATATCGTCGTTTAAAGGATCTACCAAAAATCCCCATACGGAAGTTTGGTTTAAGGAAGATGATCATGACATTTGAAGAGATTGGAGATTTGGGTGTGTTGCCCAGAAGAGGACGGAAACCGGTTAGAACGGAAACTGTAGATGTCGCCACTTCTGGGGTTGAAAGAGCCTCCAGTTCCATCTATTCTTCAGCAAGTAGTCAATCAATATCACGCGAGTTGGAGATTTCGTGGTCGACAATACAAAAAAATTCAGCGATATATTTTAAATAGTATCCGTATAAGATCCACGTGATGCAAACGCTGAATCCTTAAGATTACAAAACACGCCTTGAATTTGCTTGCCGATTTTGGGCGAGAATGAAGTTAATGACGCTTGGCCTTGGAATATTCCACGGTAAGATGAGGCACAATTTTACTTAGATGGAGCTATGAATAGTCGAAATTGCCTCGTAATGGATACTTCACCTCCTATTGCCGTGCATCAACAACCTCTGCATTCTAATTGCGTGACTGCGCTTGATGTGGATTTACTGCTGAGTTTATCCTCGCACTTTTTTTCTTTGAAACTCGTACTCCACACGGTCCTAAAAGATGATTTACCACGAGTGAACGGTACAGTGAACTCTTTCAACAGCAGATCATTTCTGCTTTATAGGAACGACAACGTTTGCAAACCACTATCTTTATGCAAAATAGAGCAATTCCTCACATTGGGCGTCAAGTCAAAGCACTGCTTAGTGCTAACTTTGGCGACAATCGTATAAAATTCACACGTTTTCAGGTTCCTTCTCGTTCACCCTCGTTCTTTCTGTCATTCCTGGTTGTGTGGATTTCTAAAAGACCGTACTTATAGAGGAGGAATCAGGACCTTACCTGATTTGAAAGCTTGCATTATGCACCATATTGCTGAAATTCCTCGTGAGTTGCTTTTCGCTACCATTGAAAACGCTATAATGCGCTTTCAACACATTATTGATGTCAATGAAACACATATTGAGCATATTCTGCAGCTGAATAAATTTTAACGATTCTAACTTATTTTTTGTCCTTCTTTGGGCACCACATTTCCTGCTAGAGGTCAAAATTTGAACTATTATTTTTGCTGCAGAAACCTTTCCCCCGTGGTCTATATAGCATATATTCCAAGTTTCATCAAAATCCGATAAGCAGTACGGGTGATACGGGCCTCTGAATAGTGTAACTTTAATTATACCCCCCCCGGCATACCGTGGAACGATAAATCACATTCTCAAGGAACCATTTTTCTGCCACTATTGAATTCTGATAACTGCAGGTAGCCATTTCTTCTTCTTATCTAAGACATAACACAATCTTCTCACAAACGAACAACGTTCAAATGCGATTTCCCCGTCATGTAATTTTCCATTAAAATGGAGCTTGAGATGCCGTTTCTCTCTCCTGCGGTGTTCAATTGATATGAAATACTAATCATTTATGAATACCAGCAACTTCTTCCATTCATGAATTTGACGTTTATGTCATCCCACCTTCATAACTTTTCAGCTTTAATGGTCAACAGTGCAATTAAAAAATTTCACGGGAATTTTCTTAATACTTATCGACATTTCCGCCACTCGAATTCGTTAGCAGTGTTTTTAAATTACGCATAGATGGAAATGTATTGCATATTATATGTAAGTCGTAGAAACATTACATTACTGCCACCTCTTTCCTAGAGAAATCAGCTCACCCGAATACAAAATCACGATGCACGAAGGATTGATACTGGAGTATATGTACTGTCTTTCCACTGCGTGAACTGTTAGCCCATGTGTCTTTCCATTAGTAAAGAATTTTGCGACATGATGAGAGAAGCAGATGATTTATCAGATTTCGATAAACGTCAAATCAGGGCTCGGTACCTGGGAATAGCCATTTCCAAAACGGCATTCGGCTGGTTGTTCACGTGCAGCCGTTGAAAATATTTGTCAAAACTGGTTAATGGATAATAAAACAACACGGCCAGCGGTTTTTTTTGGGGGGGAGGGCATTCATTCCAGAAGGGAGAGGATATTGTTGCGTATTGTCCACAAGGATAGAAACGAAAGACTGCATCGGTCGATATCACCAACAGCAACACAGTGCCACATACACTGATGTGTTTGGGCTTGTTCAGTGGGTCTCGAATCATATCCGTGCACTAATGGCATGTCATTATTGTTGAATAATATACAGTCGAACCTCTATATCGTGAATTTTTCTATACAGCGAACTTTTTCCTGGAACCTAGAATATTTCACGATTTTCTTCGTAAAATAACCTTCCAATATCGAAGTGCATTTTCTATATAACGAACTTCTCTTGTGATTTTTTTTCTCTCCCTAATTTTAAAGTATTTCTCGACATTTCAAATTATTCTCTCTTTGAACACGTTTTATGGTGGTCATAAATTTTGAACAGGTTTTATTAAGTTCCTAACTCACCGAAAACATTAGAATTCTACATTGTAATCTTTAACTCTCTTTGTCCAGTTCCCTGTAAACATCTTGTCCATCTCCTTTTACCCTCAATGGAGTTGTCTCATGCCCTTTAGCAAGTCTCCGTTCATTTGTAGAGTTGATCATCTGTACTGGCAACATCGTTACTAGTAACTCGGAAATTTAAAAACGTAAGTTCTTGAGCATCAAAAAATTTTTTTTATTTGTTCAAAAAGTGGATAAAGGCATCACAACATTTTCCTTGCTGTATTTTTTATAGGTAAGATATATAAAATAAATATACATAAATTACCTTTATACAATAAATAAAAAGGTGTGAATAATTACTTTTTTTAACATACAGTGTTTACGAATTTAATATATTTTTATGTGGTTTATAAAGAAAATTGAAAGATGAACCTCTGTATCAGAGCTTCCCAAACTTTTCTGTCTCATAGACCCCTTGTCATATTTTTCGCCTTTGGGTAGACCCCTTCATACTTCATATTAAATTTTTGTACTTTTTTCAACTTAAATATCTTTTTGACTGCTGGTATATAGAGCCATTTACTTTAAAAAATTAAAAATTTTCAATTTTGTGAAGTATAGTGTTTAAAATTTACGAAACACGTGTTAATTTTAAAAATTAAAATTTAATAATTCATAAAATAGCAGTTGCATAAAACAAACAAAAGCGCTTTTAAGGGGAGGGAGGAATCTGGCTCTTCAATAACAAATTTTCACATTTAAACCTTGTCGAGAGTTGAACCATCAATCTTCTCCATAATTGAGGTTAAATAACAAGTATGTCTTTTTAACACCAAAATTGCTAACATCCGTTTCTAAACTTTACTTTAAGATTTTCGCTAGTGCCTATTCCATTTAATTCCTCCTGAAATATGACATTTATTTTCTTCAATGTGTCCATATGGTTCAATGCCTCCTGTGGTATTACCATAGTTAGAGCATTCGCAAATCTAATTTCAAAATCTGAATAGAATGCATTAAATGTTGAACGTAGGTTAAAACGTCATCTTCCTGGCGGATTGTCTGAGACAAAATAAGAAATTGGAATTGCGACGCCCAGTGTTATCTTTTAGCTTAATTCCGGTACGGAAAACTGAAATAATAATTTTTGTTTTAATAAAATATATGCTTGTTTTAATAAAATGTAATTGCAAATTATCCTCATTAAATTTAGTAAATAAATCTGTTAAATAAGTAAAAACTGGTTTCCACTTGATTATATTTTCTTTTAAAATTAAGGTCACAATCTAGTTTAATGAAAGCCAATATCGTGCGTAGACCTCCATTTACACCTCATGGAGCTCTAAATTATTTTTATACTAACGTGGACCCCTTACAGGTCGTCATAGACTCCTGGGGGTCTATATAGACCACTTTGGGAATCACTGCTCTATATAGTAAATTTTTTCCACTCAACGAGTTTTTTTTCGGGATTTAGCGACTTCGTTATGTAGAGGTCCGACTGTATGTATTATTAAATGAAATCTAAATTTAATCTAATCTTAGTAAGATACAATTACCCCTGACGATAATAATTGGTGTGTATTCGCCATCTAAGCTCATAAAACATCCTATTTTCCATTCGAGGTCCATCTCTTACAGCCTCTGGGTTCCTGCTAAGAGATGGCGAATTAAAAACAACTCATTTACATCTTTGGTAAGAGCAAATCAGTTTTTTTAAGATAAATGCAGAAATATTGGCTATTTTGAGTACAACTTGTCTTGGAATAAAATAATGAGTGGTCGTCGTTAGGTATTTGTACTATTTTGTACTTTTTTTAACTAAAAATCAACCATAAATTTTATTATGGGTTAATATCTAGTTAATTTTAGGAACATTTGCAAAATGACATAAGAAATAATGATTTTTCATGTTATTGTAGAACTACTGTTATTAAATCTCGTAATGCTCTTGTATGTTGTTAACAGATCGAATCCGAATAGGTGTTTAAATTATTTTAAATTGGATGCGTTAAATCACAATATATTTTTTCTCACATTTCGAAAAACAGATTTCATGGCTATTGATTACTATTCATGATATGCAAATATGAGAAAGATAGCGTAAATATTCTTAAAGATTCATTTAAGGGGTGTTGGAAAGCTAAAATCTTATTTTTTTGACAATTTGAGATTTTTACATTTTCAAATTGTATAGATTTTAACCTTTCTAAAAATACCTTACTTTAACCTCTAGGGTATTTAGAAGCCCTTAAAACGTATTTTTAAATAATCGTTGAATTTGGGCCACGCCCATTTTAATGGCGAAAATTGTAAACAAATTACTTTGTTTTTGCTTTAAAGTGTAACGACCGATATAAACCAAATCATGTATCTTTTATTTTAAATTGAAACTTTTATTTTTTTTTACTTCCTAGCCGATTAGAAGTCTCTCACTGTATACATTAAAATCAATTTATTTCAAAATGTAAATTTTAATGTGCGATGTACCTTTTCTGAGAAACTACTGTTCACAGGTATGTAAATTTTTTATGAATTACTTATAATGATGTCTAATATATACTAAAATGAGCTTTTTGTAAAAAACTCAAAAATTTAATTTTTACAAATTTTTTAACTAAAAAATGGGTCAAATTTCGCAATGTTTGATAAAATATTTCATAATTTATTAAAAAATATTCAAAATTAGCTAAAAGCTCATTTTAGTATAATGAGAGAGGTGTACTTTATAATAGTATGAAAAATTTCAAGCATGTACATAAAACAGATTTTGAGAAAAGGTACATCGAAAACAGCCAATTTAACATTGTCAGTATAGAGGGAGAGAGAGATTTCGAACTCCCTTTAAATAGATTACATTTATACATACATTATATTTGCTGCACTCAATGATAAATTAGCAGTTTTTCAAGATATTTTTCAATGGAGCTTTTTTATATTAAAATAGCAGGAAAAGAGAGTAGTAAGTTTATTTTAATTTATATATAATTCGGAATATGGAGTGAGTTATACATATAAGAATTAACAAATAACAGAATTTAAGCTGAATTTAGATTAAGGTATCCGACTACGTTCGGAACCGTGATTTTAAAAAAGCGCATAAATGGATAGTTTTCATTATATTTAGTGTCACTCCAATTACAATAGATGCATAAAATTGTTTTAAGGAGATTCTGACCAAAACAATTTATTTAAATATAATATTTTGGCAAACAATTAACTTAAATAATCTTTTTTCCAAATGTTCTCCTTTTGTGAAAAATGGTTCAATTATAATAATATTTTGCCTGTATATAGCTCAGACCTCTCTACAGAGGCTCAACAAGAATTTTTAAAAATTTACGTTATTTTCAGAGTTACCACCCATTGAAATAATTATTTGCATTTTTTTCTTAAAATTTCTCCCCTCTGTTGTCGTAAAATAATAATAACCCCGCTTCTAAGTTATATACACTGGCCTCAAAAAATTAAGGTACAACCGGGTTTTTGTGTCTAATTTGCAAATGAATGAATGTAGAAACAAAAAATTTGGAGGATATGTGCATTAAATAGTTTTTTATTGAATGCGTCATAGAAATTTGTATAAGTGTATTGCAAAACCGATTTATAACAAAAAAAGCAATCTCTGCGGAAAAGTCCATTCTTGGAGAAAACAGCACATCACAGTGTTATGTGGTAAAATGGCATAAAAACAATACAAAAATGGGTTCTAATAAGGAATGTGTCCACCCCTAACTTGAATGCATTGGCGGCATCGATTTCCCATGCTGTTTATTAAGTTGTCGGACATCGGAATAGGAAGCGAAGACCAGACACAGAGTAAGCCTTGTTTCAGCTCATGTAACGACCTTGGAGGAGGATTTAAAGCAGCAACCTCTCTGCCAAGATAGTCCCAAAGATGTTCTATCGGATTCAGGTCTGGAGATCTAGCTGGCCATTCCATTCGTTCCAAAACGTGATCCTCCAGATACTCCTCAACAATCCCAGCTCGGTGAGGTCGTGCATTATCATCCATCAGAATGAAGTCGTTACCAATAGCAGCAGCATATGGGCGGACATATGGATCAAGGATCTCATCCCGATATCTAAGACCAGTTACGGTTCCTCCATGGAACACATGCAGGTCAGTGTGGCCACCGAGCGAGATCCCTGCCCAAACCAGGATTCCACCACCTCTATAACTGTGTCTTTCAACAGTGTTGGATTGATGGTATCTAGTGCGCTGTTCCCTCCAGATCAGTAGACGCCCTGAATCACTCTCCATTGTAAATCTGGACTCATCTGTGAACAGCACAGAAGCCCATTGTTGCTGCGTCCAAGAAACATGTTCTCTTGCCCAGCATAAGCGGTTCCTTCGCTGTCGTCCGTTGAGGGGAACGCACTGGTCTTCTTGCACACAGACCTGCATTGTGAAGACGATTTCGCACCGTAGTAGCGGAGATTCTTCTTCCTGATGCTTGAAAGTGGTCTGCAACGAGCTGCGGCACAGTAGTGGTTCTTCTCCTTCGTGCCGAAAGAGCTAGAAAACGGTCTTCTGCAGGTGTTGTAGCTCGTGGTCGGCCTGGAACAGGTCTTCTGGACACAGAATCTTCGGATTGGTATTGATCCCAAAGTCGCTGAACAACACTACGAGACACATTGAGACGTCTAGCAACATCAGCCTGCGACAATCCCATTTCCATCCATCCAACTGCCCGCCACCTTAACGAATTGGGTAAACGACGTCTCTGAGACATTTTCTAAACTCTATTGACTATTGTCACCGAAACTGCCAACAACTGTTGCAAAATCAACACAACTTACACACAAAAGTACGAAAGCTTGATATTTGCATATTTTTCTCTCACTCATAAATATACGTTCTTTTCTATAAAATAAAAGTTGTAGCAATCGTTTTTGCATTAATGTTTTTAAAGTTCGTTATTATCATTCATGTAAACTATGCATTTTATTGTTACTGCCATTTTTTTTATGGTGAGCTTCGAAAAACATGTTGTACCTTAACTTTTTGAGGCCAGTGTATTTCAAAAATTCTAGTTGAGCCTCTGAATAGAGGTCTGAGCTATATACAGGCAAAATATTATTCTAATAGAAGCATTTTTCACAAAAGGAGAACATTTGAAAAAAAGATTATTCTAAGTTAATTTTTTGCCAAAATATTGTATTTAAATAAATTTTTTTTTGTAAAAATGTCCTTAAAACAATTTTATGCATAGATTCTAACCTAAGTGACACTAAATATCATGAAAATTATCCATTTATGCGCTTTTGAAAATCACGGTTTCGAACGTAGTCGGATACCTTAAATTGATTTCAGTTTTAACAGCTGTAACGATTATTAAATTTTAAAAGAGAAAAAATTATACATCAGAATCAATGTTTGAAAAGTCTTAGAATTTCAAAAATTGCATTTGAAATTTTTTAAGGTATCCGAACACGTTGAAATGACCACATTCAGTACACATATAAAAACACATATTTTTTTGTTCTTTTATTTTATTGAATAGATCTATCTTTTTCTTGGCTGATGCGAAGTTACAACCAATTTTATGTAATTAGAAAAATTGTAAGTTGGTCTTTAATCTACCAGAAGTGATTATTTGAATTGTTCGAAATTTATCATGGCGAATCTTATAGCTCCAAATTTTATAAAAAAATATAAAACGTTTTAAACCTGATATTTAAATTATTTTCTAGAGAATGTACTAAGATATTTTTTATTGTATGAATATTTTTTGAGTTATATATAGCCTGTTATTTATATAATGATCTCGTAAGGAATGTCACCTTTCTTGTAATATTTACTCGATCAAATTTTAAGTTTTTAAACCATAGCAAAACACATTAAAATTTTATGTAGTACATTTTCTATATATATTCATCTAATTTGTTTTAGTAATTCTTTTTGCTGATATCAATTTATTACTTTTTTCTCTAATTGCTTTGAAGTTTTTCAGAAATATTGCTAAAATTTCACCTATAATTGGGACTTCTGTAAAACTCAAATTTTTTTAAAAAAAATACTGCTATATTGTGTTAAATATTAGTATTTATAAGTATTAATTCCTAAAAAAATTTATATTGTTTTAGTATGCTATTTCTTAAAAGAGTACTCCGAACTCTCCCGGATGCCTTACGCGTGGTATAATATTTTTTACGTTGGGCATATAGACTTGTAGAATGAGCTTTTTTTTTCCAAAAAAAAAGAAGATAATTAGTAATAATATATTTGCTTTTTTTAAACATAACGTAAGCACAAAAATACAAAAGGTACAAAGTATTGTTGTTCATTTTGCAGCCTTTAAAAATGTTAAAGCGGGAGAGCTTACTAAGATCCAAATCTTTTTTAGTAGATATAAATTTCCTTATCACAAAATCTCTACCTTCAAGGAAAGCGTAAAATATGTATTATATAATCATATTATATATAGACCAAGTTTACCAATAGATAAAATTTTCAAAAAAAAAGGAATACTCTAAAAATTTATATAAAAAATCAACGAACAAAACGTATTAGATTTTTATTTCACAAAGAAAATAAGGCAGTTACTGGTATTGTACCGTCTACTAATTTCGTCAAATAAAAAGACACGTGACCAAATGTGCGATTGTGGAAAACCATTCCAACTCATGCAGAACAACAAAAATGATGACAGCCCTTGGCAACATATTTGAAATTAGAGATGTCTATTGATTTGATAAAATTAGTTGACGGTATAGTACCTAAAAACTGAAAACTTACTAAAAAAATAGTTTTTAAGCAGTTTTTCTTTTTAAAGGTAGTGAATGAACCTTCACATCGTTATACAAGACAAAAGGCATATATATATATTTTAATTTCAGTGATTTTTCAGCTGTGCCTACCAAGGTTTCGGAAGATCTTTCACGTGTTCTTTGATCCAGTCTAAGAAATAAAGCGTTTTAGAGAACGTTGTTGGATATGTAGGAATGCAGTGTTTCGCTGTTCCATGCGATACTACTCCCAGGGTATAGAATCTTTTTTTATACTTGATAAAGGTCGAGGAACCTGAGTCACCCTGAAACAGAAAAATTAGAGGAAATAAGTAGAAAATTATGATCACAGTATTTTTTTTATTGGAGACTATATATATATATATATATATTTTTTTTTGCACCACAAATATCACACATGGCTCATCACTATTAAAAAGCAAAAATGCAGTAAAATAAAGGGCTCAATGGACTAAATTCATATGACGTCATAGTCACATGATAACTAAGCCACGTATTTTCGGCCAGTCAGTTCATAAATTGATGCGACGTCTTAATTATATTAAAAATATAGTCACGCGTTTCCAGCCAATTAGTTCATATGCTTCACTGTTGCCAACTTTTGCTTTTTGCAGAAACTTTCTTTTGAAAGTACATATTTGTCAACGATATAGTAATGTGCACACAGTTAAACAAAATACACTTAATTTAAAAGTATTCGTATATATATATAATGTAAGTATTTATTTTTTTAATTTTGAAAACTGTTTGAAGAATTTTAACACGTGAACTCCTTACCCAATCATCAAATTTTAAATATTATCTAAACTTTACAAGTTGAACAATGGGCTCAATTCATGAGGTCACATGATAAAGACAAACACGTGTTCTCCATTGAATTCAAAACAAACATTAAACTAAATGTACTTGTTGTTCTGTTTGTAAAACTCAGATAAAATTTCAAATTTCATCATTGGGTTATTTAAATGTTAGGAAAAAAAATTCTTCAAAAAGATACTTTTAAATTTAAAATAAAATCATATTTTATGTTTATACTTTTAAATAAAATGTATTTTGTATACACATATGTACTTTTTAAGAGAAAGTTTCTGCTAAGAGCAAAACTTGGCAACGCCGGAGTGCGTGAACTGATTAGCTGGAAAAACTAGATAGTTTTCATCGTGTGATTATGACGTCGCATAAGTTTTTGAATGGATTGGCTAGAATCGTGGCTTTCACTATTATGTGACTATGACGTCACATGAATTGAGCCCATTAAACATCAATAGGGGACCAGACTGGCCTTGATATTCTTAATCTACTTGATTGAATTTCTTCTAATCATCGCGTACATTTTCAGTCGGTCCCATCCCACGCTGGGTGAGTGAATGAGAGAGTGTTAGGTTTTAATACTCACTCACTCAATCCCACGCGGGAATTGATGGTAATGAGAAAGCCGATTTCTTAGCCAGAACTGCGGCTGAGGTGGGGGTAAGCCATACTGGGTCTCTTACGTCCAGTGATTTATCTTCCCTTAAGAAAATTGAACTCAATCAACTTGAAATAACTCTTCCTAGTCATTCTTGGTCCTTCTGAACAAATCCAAGAGGTTCATTCAGGCTTATACCTAGAAAATACCAGACTGCCTTTACCGCATTGTGAGCAGCCATATAAAAGCTCTCACTTTTCGTCAGGGTCAGAAGATATTTTTGGAGGGCCACTGGTGGTATTCCGAGCTGGTCTCTCCAGCCCACTTCTTGACTTGTTTGGATTTTCAAAAAGGTCGAGGTCTCTTGGGTTCCTCTTCTATTTTTAGAATTTCTATAATTTTTATAGATCCATGGAGATTGTCTAGTATTACTAGACAATCTGGGATTAGAAACAACAACAGCGTGAATGTTTATGAATTTTAGAGAGTTTAAGAATTCCCAGACTAAGAGACCAAAACACATACAGATTTACTTCATTCTTTATTGACAAAATATTTTCTACAAGTCTTGACTCTGAGGAAGTTCTGTAGTTGGTGCTGTAGGGTTGATCACAGTCCTCTTACCAGAAAACACATCCTTGAGTTTCAAACCCCAATAAAAAACTATTCTTTACGCAGAACTGCATTGGTCCATTAAGCAATCAACATGAAGCAATTAGCATTTACACCACTCGATAGCTAGGTAATAGGCGTTCCCTGAAGAAATAATATTATGAATCAGCATTCCGACTTTTGCCATTCCCCCTTTTAGGCTAACATCAAAAAAACATTATCATAAGTTCATTTAAAATGTTTCATATTTTTTTATTTTTATTTTTTTTACTTCGGCATGGTCTGAAAGTATCTCAAACCTCTTAAAATTTGAGAATATGTTTTGTTTTCTCAAAAATTACGATTTAGGTGATAGTTTGATATCACGGGGCACAAACCAAGTTGTTGTTTATGTTTGCCAAGATGGGCGACAACATTACAATATGGTTACCTTGATATTTGTATAGTCTGGCGATGTGGTTGCCATGGGAGTAACGTATATAAGAAATAACTTTTATATTGGTTTCTTCCCACAGTAACCCTATTAGTTTCAGACGATTTTAATTCGATTTCTTTAAAAATATAACCATTTTCAGTGTAATTGTTCTATTATTTCCGTCTTCTGTTTTATTTTGTGCTAATTTCGGATATGGATATTTCAGATATGAGGAGTACTAGGATATATTTTTAAAAAAAGAATTAGTGTTGTTCTTTTAATTATCGCTATAAATCGTTTATTTTCGCTTTATTTTACGTTTAAAAATGCTCTTTTTGAGCGTTCCTTTTTCTATGAAATTCGTTGAAGGAACTTGCAACTTTTTGAATATTACAAGTTTTCACTTCTTTGTAATTGATATTCATTATTAATTTTAATATATATTATGTAATTATTTTATTAATAATGTAATATAAAAATGCAATTATTACTATATTTAATAATCATATAATTGTTTTTTTTACATTTATTTAAATATTATTACACATCACGTTACTTATATTTATTATGTCATTTATTTATAATTAATATCATGCTATTTATTTATAATTATTATTATGTTATTTATTTATAATTATTATTATGTTATTTATTAATAATTATGTAATACGAGCATTCTTATTCATTACTTTTATTTTATTACAATACAATGGTTCTTTTTTATAATTAGTATTAAATTATATTATATGATTATTATATCATACTATATGAATATTATACATTATTACCATTATATTATATTATAATATTATTATGTACATCATATAATACTATTACAAGTATATACATGTTACTTTTTATCATATTATATTGGTATTATTGGTTGAACTTGGTTATTCTCAATCCCTTCCTGTATCTTTCATTTGAAATACATTTCAATGTATTTCCAAACAATTCTTTAAAATTATTGTGTATCATTAAATTACCACTAGACCGCCGTCTTGGATTCTATTCCAGCTATTGTAATTGCTTTTTGGCGGGATTCATTTATCGCGACAAGCGGTGCTTGGCGCTATGCCCCTTGATATCAAACTAGTTCCACGATTTAAAGAGCCAATGGTCTCACTACTTTTTACTTACTCGTCATGACACAAAATCCTACAATTTTTCAATCCTGCAATGGTTGAGTAGTATTTACAGAAACATGGTACATAATGGGACGTAGCAAATATAGTTTAATAAGCAGAAAATTCGTTATACGAATTTATACACAGTCTTAGCCGGTGCATACGGGGACGCATGAGTTCAACTTCAATTTTTCATAGTTTTTTTTATTTATTTATTTATTTTATTTCTGCCGGGCCTTAAAATATTCTAAATATTTTAAAATTTGAGAATATGTTTTGTTTTTCTCAAGAGTTACAGTTTAAATAACCAATGTGGTCACTACTTTTTACTCATGACGAGCATACTCGTCATGACACAAAATCCTGCAACTTCTCCATTACGAGTATACTCGTCAATCACAGTTAACTAGTTAAGTAAGTAATGATAAAATTAGCTACCTTATAAAACTCTACTGGTAATTTAAAAGGACTTCATTTTTTTCATGATTGGTTATCATTTAAATTAGCTATTATTTAACTAAAATATGTTTCCTCATAGTAGCATTTAAAAAAAGGTACTAGTTATTTTAAATCAATGCAATGAGCTTCATATTTTAAAGAAAAATATAATAAGTACTTGGCAAACTGAATTATTTGTTCCAACAGCACAATGATATTGTTGAACTGTATCTTTTGGCACTCCGGGTTTCATACATTTTTTCGAAGAGACCTGCTTCATCTCTCCTTCTTTAAGTATTTTATTACTCCTATCTGGAAAACAAAGATAACTTAAGATCTGGAAAAGTTAAAATCGAATTATTTGCTTTGGATTTCAACTGAAAAATTTCAGTTTTAGATCTGGAGAAAATTTACATATCGGCGCGAGCTGCTCAAGTTTCTTCAGAAATCTCTGAGAAAAATAATTGACTTTTTTTTCGAATTATATTACATGAGAATGCACTATGATATCATTCAGGACATACACAATATGTGTGACTTTTATTTAATGAGCCGAGAAGAAAAAAGTATAATCGTAAAGCTCTTAAAGTACCGTTTTCTCTCTATATATTAAAAAGTTTTTCGTGATATGCTGTCATAAAATTATTACGTAGTAGCCAACGTTCAAAACAATTCCCCAAGTTAACTCAATTTCACATATGCCGTACACTTTAAGTAATTTATTTAGAAAAATGGTTATTAAATATTAAATGATATTTGAATTGTAGTAATCATTTTACTTTTTTAAAACACAAAATAACTAATAGTTATGACAATAATATTTTTGCCCTTTAAATCTGTCAAGACTCAAACGTCCCCCCCCGTTAATGTGGTGTGGAAGTTAAGAGAAATGGTGTTAGCTCAGGTGTCGTCCTCGTCACTTGTCTATGGTTCAAAATTCTGAGGTCCGTCGCCTAAAGCTCTCGAGTAGATGAATAGTGCGACGTTAATAATCATTCACTCACTCACTAAGGAGATTTGAATTATGATACTTACCAGGTTCCTGCATGAAATTGTAGAAGCCCCATCCGGCAATGAAGAGTTTTTGTCCCTTTTTGTACAATTCCTCACTAGTCGGTAGACATATTGGACTGGTCATTTCGTTGCATTTCAGTGGTTTTTTAAGTTCGATAAGAGCTATATCATTGATGACTTTCGAGTAATCGAAATCTGGGTGTGATATAATTCTCTTAATCTTCACAAGTTTCCCTAATTTTTTCTTCCCCAGTAATTTAATGTAATAATCCTTTGGATTTTGAACGCATTCTTTATCTCCACTTTTTCTATATTTCGGTTTGTCTAAGCTAGAATAATGCAATGATAAAAAAAAAATATGCGTTTACTGAAAGATAAAAAAAAGGAACAAAATTACATTATCTGTAAAAAATATCTTAATGAAAGACATCAAAAATTTTAATAATTCAAACATTTTGGATTTTTTTAAAACTTCATACATAATATAACAATGATCATCAAACTTTGTCTACTCATGTAACCCTTGAAACCATAAAGTGTTTCTGGGAAACCTTATCCAAAAAAGTCTTAGAAGAAAATATCTTAAATTAATATTCAGATTAGATCAACATGTCATAGCTACTTTAACGTTAGAAAGACTGAAATTTAGTATATACCTATATTGCCCAAAAGCAGTGAAAATGACTGCATTGCGAAAGAACAACTAATGTGTAAAAATTTGTTTAAAATTAATTCTTAATATTTTTTGTATTATTTACAGTCATATAGCAAGTTATTAGTAAATATTAACAATAAAAAAATTTACTTCACTTGGAAAAAAATTGTATTCTAAAAAAGTCTATGTGTGTGTAGTTGTGTCATTATATACGTAATTGCTTTTCTAATTTAAATCAAAAAGCAGTCCAAATGACTTCCTTGGGCAATTTAGTGTTAAGTAAAGATAGTTTAAGAAAATTGGTACGGAATTCCTTATTAAAATTTTTAAACATGATAATAATGTAATTTACAAATTAATAGCATTAATTTTTTTTCATCTTCCAGGTATCATCTACTTTTGCTTTACATTTATTAACCGGGGTATTATGTTTACATTTTTTATGCTCAATATGTCGAAGTCTAGGCCTACTGAAATTATCTGCCGTCACGTTTCATATTCGGCGTTAATTTGTTTCAGAATGGCATGAGAATGATTATAATTGTGTAAAAAATTTTGTCTATTCTGCAATTTTGCAGCCTAAAATTTAAGAGTTCTTCCTGCTTAAATAGATTTGATTATCGAAATTGTTGATCTGTTCTTCATTGGCACACCCTCTGATTTATCCATTTATGATAGGTTTCAATTTAAATGTTCGCAAATGCTAGATTTAAGAATTTAAATCGACTTTTGTCTGGAAATTTCTAAAAATTTTCCTACTTAAAATTAATTTGTTTTATATGTATTTATGACAACATAAATTATAATAATTACTATACACACAAGCATATATACACTATATGTGTATGTGTATAGAGTATAGATATGTATGTGTATAGAGGGACAGCACCATCTTACTGATGCGACGCTATTTTAACTTATTGATATTCTCAAGGTGCAAAGGGGATGAACAGGGTTGACGCCCGGTCCGGGTGGAATTTCGGTGTCTTTTGTTTGAAGGTCCTTCTGCAACTCTGGGAGAGGCTCTCTCTACTGAACTCTAGTGCGTCCCCTTTTTATCCCGCATCTCATCACTCCAAAATCCTGGAGCTGAACTCTTTTCTTTTACACCACCTCAAAATTTATGCGTCTACTTAACTTTGTAACGCGGGAACTTTTTTTGATACACCCCACCAAAAGGAATTTCACCACATCCGGTCAAGGGGGGGACTCTTATAAAAATTCCAAGCCGTTTTAGGGGCGATTTCTAAAACATGAACAAATCTGGCCTCCCATCACTCCTTCCCTCTCTCAAATACACAGCACACAAAAAAATTGCTACAATGGAAAAAACACACAGAAAAAAAATTATATGTAAATAATGAGAAAAAAAAACGATAATATCAAGTAGTGAAAGTCCTTGTGAAGCTGAGGATGAACGCTGAGGCGTATCATTATCGGATTAACCGCAGAAAGCGGTGGTGGTAGATCCAACGAGAGTCCTTGCGACAACATCAAACGCAATAAGTCGTGAAGATAGATCCCAGAGGAATCCTTATAACTTGTAGGATAAGTCCATGCTGCTGATGAACGCTGAGGCGTATCATTATGACATCGAATGCAGAAAGTGGCGATGATAGATTCAACTAGAGTCTTTACGATCACATTAAACGCGATAAGTCGCGAGATAGATCCGACAGGATTCCTTGTTACTGGTAGACTAAGTCCATGCTGCTGGATGTGAAATTAGGGAACCTGGGTTGATTTGAGAATATCAATAAGTTAAAATAGCGTCACATCCCTACATATATAAAATTGGTAGACGCAAGGGACTATCACTGCTTAATTTAAGACGCAACCATTCAGGACCGATGCAGAGCCAGTTACAGGGTCGGTATTGTAATTTTATTCGAAAAAGAAGTGAACCCACATTAGACAGGGCTTATTTAAGTTAGATTATAGTTAGAGAGATTGTATGGTAGTCATGGGAATTTTCCGTGGGCTAAATTCGATTGTTCTATATGTTCACCATTCATTTAAGATAAAAACAGGTCCGGCACTCCAGATGATGCTCCACGGCCAGTTGTCATCGACTTCAAATCGTGCAATATAAGTCAAAGCCAAAGATAAGCGATGTTCAGTGTCGAAAATAAACATTTTCTGCTTCTGGCTCATCTGATGCTGAAAAATGTGCACTTTTTTTCTCAGTACCTTTTACACTGCTCCGTACGATAATATGTAACTGTCGTGACATTACATGCACTATTAAGGTATCCGACTACGTTCGGAACCGTGATTTTGCAAAAGCGTATAAATGGATAATATTTATGATATTTAGTGCCACTTATATATTATAAAATGTATATAAAATTGTTTTAAGAATATTATTACAATAAAAAAATATTTAAGGACAATATTTTGACAAAAAATGAACATAGAATGACCCATTTCCAAAATATTCTCCTTTTGTGAAAAATGCTTCTATTATAATAAAATTTTGCCTGTATATAGCTCAGACCTCTGTACAGAGGCTCAACTAGGATTTTTGAAATATATAACTTAGAAGTGGGCTTATCCATGTTTTACGACAACGGAGGGGACAAATTTTAAGAAAAAAACGCCGATAATTTTTTCAATTGGTTGTAACTGAAAATAACGTGAGTTTTTCAAAAAAAAAGTTCAGACTCCTTGGAGAAGTCTTTACTTTGTATAAGCAAAATTTTATTACTTTAGAAGCATTTTTTATAAAAGGAGAAAATTTTGTGTGAACAAATGTTATTCTAAGTTAATTTTTAGCCAAAATATTGTATTTAAATAATTTTTTTGGTCAAATGTCCTTAAGACAATTGTATGCATGTATTCTAATCTAATTGACACTAAATATGATGAACGTTATCCATTTATGTGCTTTTTTTAAAATCACGGTGGTTAACATAGTCGGATACCTTAAAGCCAGAATCATTGTTCAATGACTGCGCTCAACAACGCCCATTTCTACCTCTGAAACAAATTCTGCACCGATAGGCTTTCACCTTCAGCCACGATAAACACGGAAGGCCGTTTTCACTCGAGGCAACCTTGTACCAGTCAACGGGTATCCTGACACCACACCTCTAGTGTGAATAGGAGAGAAAACTCCTTTCATACGCAGAAACAAAGAAAAATCGTATGTCGAATCTGAAATCGGATATCGAAGGGGAAAATGGAGTGCCGGAAACATCAGTACAATGAAGAAGTATAATAAAAAGAGAGCTTTCTCAATTTTCACTAAGACACAGTAATTATCAAAATATTATTTTGCTTGAATCAACTGGAGGGGGAGGTGAACGAGGTTTTCGAGTTCTTGAGGGAGAGACACAGCAAGGAATGCCAGTGTACCACGTGTGAAAGGATCCAGGTGATTTCTATTTAAAACTACCTCCCGACTGTCTGTTGCTTCTTATACGCGCGGCATAAATTGAATCGTTTGAAAAGGTCATACGGACTCCGTTTCTTCTAATATAGATATGTTATCTTTCATACTTTGAGGAGGCATTGGTTCTCGGGATAACTTCCTTCGACACTGAAATTCACGAATAGTTTCAGGGGTGTAGCTATCACCGTATCAGGGATATGAAAGCCTCAAGCTGCACAAGTCCCAACATGTTTAAGCAAGAAGTTGTAGGCTGTCAAAGGTCGCCAAAAAAAAGGGACCTCAAGAAATTTCGATACATGGGCCTACTCAAAACTAGTTACGTCAGGGAAGAGTTGCTATAGCATTTCTCTATGGTTTTCTAAAAACAATTTCATGATTTACACACTTTCTGGTTAATTAAAACCAATTGTAACTGAAAGAATGATACCCGCTCGAACTCCTCCATTTTCAATACAGAACTCGAGTTCATGTAAACATAATGTTTTTCTTCACTTAAAGTGTTATAGTTATAATTCTGAATAATTTCATTATGCTTTAAAATGTAAAAATAACAGTTTCAAAAATTCTTCTTAAAAATAGGCATTCCTCTAAACAATTCTCAATTTTTAAAAATAAATCCGCATTTTAGTTACAGTTACATAGTGCTTTGAATAAACCTAATTTATTTAAGAAAGCATTGGTTTTCATGTTCATACATAAAAGACTTATGACAATAGTTTTATTTTTGAATTTTTGAATATTAAAAACAAATCCATGGCAGAATTTTTTAAAATTCGAAATTTTAATGTGTATATTATGTTAGATACGAACAATTAACAAACTCATTTTTCTTTTATGGCACTATTAGACTAGTGAATTCAAATAAAACAACACAATTAATTAAAAACATAATGTAACAGATAGGGAAAATTTTGGGAAGTACTTTTCTATATAAAATGTAAAATAAATTAGACAAACTTACCGACAGAGGCAATGTGCTGCAGTTAAAACATATTTCGTGGATATCACAGCACCACCACATCGTATTCCAATCTTATCAAACAATGGGACCTCATAAATAAATAATATATTATTAAGAAATATAACTGTATTTAAGAACAAAGATAAGTTTAATAAAAATACAGAATAAAAACAGAAATTTGATGAACAGCAGGGACGATATCAAAATGTTTTGTTATTGTAATTTTTGAACAAAGATGTGTTCTGTATCTTTGTTATACAGGGGGCTACCACATCAACAACCTTTCAGGATGTGTAGAGGATACAAAGACGACTCGGAATCTTATAGGAATGCAAGGTCGCAAATAGTTGCGAGCAATGGTGCAAAGAAGCAGAAACAGCTGCACATCAATGGCACAGAAAACATCTTATTGAAAAGTTGTACTACAAGTGTTAGAAATTATGACCAGAAGTCGACTGACATGCCTGACTGTGGTACTGCGTGTAATTCCTTATGTTCTAGAAGATTCCTGGAATGCCACGTATCCTCCCGGCAGCTACAGATATTTAAGTGATGAGTGAGTAAATATTAACGCGTCGCACTGGGGTAAATATTAACTCACACGAGGGCTTTTAGCGACGGACCTGGTAATTTTGAAACGTGGTCAAGTGACGTGGATGACACCTGAGCTGGCACCCCCTCTCCTAACTACGACACCACACTAACGGGAAAACGTTTGAGCTCTCGACAGATTTAACGTCCATCGCTCCCCTACATGGCAGGTCTTTAGTGGTACTGGGCTCGAACTCGTGACAAGGCCAGCCACGATCCGATACCTTGACAACTCGGCTACCACGGCCACTTTTAAGTGATGAGATCTTCATCTGAGGAAAAGAGGCGTCTCGTACATCAAAAAGAACCAGTTAACTCGTAACAGAACCAGTCTCACGTCACCTTCTGTTCACACTTTCGAAAGTCATGTGATGTGGAACACGCCTGTTCGCTTAACGTTTCTGGTGCAACCACTGAGCGGCGCTCCTGTTACAATCTGCATATCCATACACTCTCAGCATATCAACCAGTTTCCTCATTTGAGTATGAGTTCATCCTACCACCTCGGAAAACGAATCACAAATCAGGATTTCTTGCTGGATCGGTGTTCACGAAACCTTCCACGCGCTTTATCTCCAGATTGCCTAAAAGAATCTTCCAAGGCGTCAAGAATTCTATGCAGCGTCTCTGTCAGGCATGCTAGTTGACTTCTGATTGTAACTTCGAACATATATTATGGTTCAACCTTTTAATAAAATGTTTTCAGTCCCATTAATGTTTGTAAGAGAGAAAGTTGGAATATATATATTCTTTTTTTCCTTCTTTTATACTCTTCTTATGATATTATTATTTTTATTATATTTGCTTTGTATATTTGTATTACGTTCACGCACATGTATTTATATAGTGCAGTTCCCTTTAAATATGTATTTTCTAATGTTTATAAAGTGTAAACTTTGATTTTTTTTCTCTATAAAGTCTGGACGTGGGAGTGGTTGTTTCCCGAGGGATCAGTTTGTAGCTCTAAACCCTTCTCGGTTCCTTTGGGCAATCCCTCCCCCCATTAATGTGTTTCTGTTCTTTTTCTCTGCTTCTTTGCACCATAGCTCGCAACTACGGTATTTGCTACCTTGCATTCTTTTACAACTCCGAATCGTCTCTGTAACCTCTACACCCCATGTATGTTTTTCAGTATGGTAGCGAATCACCCTGTATATCAGTGTATCTTATGTATTATATTACGTACAAGAATTGGCATTCTACATATTTTGCAAATTACTCTTGCAAATTTCTTGAAACCTCCCTTTTATGTCTTCAGAATCCCTAAAACATTGATGCCAGATTTTTAACTTTCAGACCTATTTTTGATATTATAACAGACGAAAAATATTTGATTCTAAATTTAAGTAGTCGAGAGAACTCAGATTTTCCAAAAGTTTTAAAGAATATAATTAGCAATATAAAAACTAAGGTTTAGGATGTCTTTAGTACGGAATATTGTATGTGTTTTGGTTAGCATACGAGTATATCTTAAATTAAGACTTTACATTGAAGACAAATTTGTGCGATTGTGGAATAGAAGCAAATGAAATTTCAAAAAAAAACTAAGTAAGTGCATTAAAAGAAAAAACACTGAAATTGTGCAAATCAAGGCTTCTATTATGATCTAATTTTAAGCTGTAAATTTATAACAGCACACGGATTTGACTTAAATTGGCACGTAGGTATATCGCAAGCTCCATAAATCAACAATCCACACAATCAACCACATTCGTAATAGCTGTAGTAGGGCTTTTAATACCAGGTGTTTCTAAAAAAATATACATTTTTAACGCTTTATAGAATTTATCACATGTAAGTTACAAGTATAATTCATACATTGAATGAAAGAGTAACTGACACAGTTTTACCTACAAGTTTACAAATGTTCAAAGTGAACCCCATTCGTCACACGGCATAAATTAAGTCGATAGGCGAGTTCATCCCAAACTTTTTTCAGTGTGTCTGAGGAAATTCTTGCGAGATCTGCTTCCATCCTGTATCTTAAGTCTGAAAGGTCAGCATGTAGCCGAGGAACTTACACACAATCCTTTATGAGCCCTCACAGATAAAAGGCACGTGGCGTCAGATTGGGTGAACGATTGAGGAAATAGCCATAGTGTTGTAGAACAACAAGATAGGCAGAACCAGACCGTGGTCGTCCCGTACTTTTGCCTTTACAAAGACAGACAGCTGTTTCAATACATGATACCACCTAAGAATGTTATTATCATTTGGAGGTTGACAACCTAGCTTAATACGGAACGCTCGGTGCACAGTAATAGCAGATTCTGTCTTTGTTAATCGGAGAACACAAAACACTTTCTGTTAACTAGTCGTCATTTTTCTACTAGGGCGTTGATCGGCGAGAAAGGGGGAAAATTAGCATACTTTTCGCGCACACATGCCAGCAAACAAAACTGTTTCAATTGCTCTTTCATTCGATGTATGAGTCATACTAATATGTTGTATGTAATGAATACTATATATAAAAGCGTTAAAACTCCGATTTTCTTTAGAAACACCCGATACTATTATTCTTCGTTTCATTTCATCGACAAATAACCATAGGGAAAACTGTTTTCCCTTTAGTTGAAAAAGAAGAAAAAAATGGGTCAATGATGTTAATATTATTTGGGGTTCTCCTGCCGGAAAGGTAGGAATCTTAGAAAATGAAATCTGCAAGTGAATGAGTGTAATAAGTTTTTTCAGACTAAAGAATTTTTATGGATATTTTCACATTTTCATTCACCTGCAATGTAATTGTGTCTGTGTCCGTATGTGCTTGCGTGCGTGTGTGCGTGCGCGCGCACTTGAGAGAGAGAGAAAGCTGCGTTTCACACTTCCATTTTTAAGCATTAAACACAATAAGCAAAGCAACTAAGTCAAATTTTTTTTCTTTCTCCAATGCAACACATTTTTCCGATAAATTTCTATTCAGCGAGTAGTAGTATTTAAAAAAGAGTTTCGAGAGAAGAAAGTCAAATTTTCAACTTACAAGCCACGGATATTTATTCAATGGTTTAACGGTTTCTCCATTTATTACTCTGCCACCTTTCTCAACCATGCCTTGCCCGCATTCTGGAAATGTAATTAGCATTACAATATATATAACTAAGTAACATATAAATACTAACCATACATACTTTGAGGTTTAATCGATTGAGTTGAGAATTGTTTTCACAGATTTTTTTAAAGTATTCATATCTAAGGAATAATTTGATGATGAAATGAATACAAATTATGAAGGAAGAACTTTAGCCTCATTAAATTTAGAATTGTTGAAAATTACTATAGATTCTTGGTTGTTGTTTCTTACAGTTGTTTCTAAGCACATTAAAATATTCATGAACATTTAAATTAAGTATTACATTGTATCGTTTGAAACAAATATAAGGGGATCAAGACGAAAAGCGCAGTAACCTTTCCCTTTCAATTAAAAGAATTCGTTTGCTTCAAAGGGGAAAAAAATTAGATCTGCCAAATGAGAGTTCTTTTAATCCTGCAATTTTGCAAGATTCACTATTTGCTGATCTGTTGAGGGTTGTAACGGGGATTAGTAAATATATACATGATGAGTTTTTTTATGACGCTCTTAAGAGCCATCTGTTGCCTCCTGTAATCACTTACCCCTCAAAGAATCATACCATACCACATTCAATAAGACCACCATTCTCAGAGAATAATTACACCATGCATTCTCTGAACAACATTCCCTATGGCCGTACGCAACATGCCACAAAGAATATTCCCCACTGTTCATGATATATGTACCAACTATGGTTCTCTTGTTATTCGTCAGCGACTGCAGTTGCAACACCTGTGATCCTTTCCTGTGTTGACACTAGATTCAATCGAAGGTGGCAACAACTACAGCTGCCAATTCCAGAGTGCCCTGGCTAAAGAGGATCGCTTGCAGTGGGTCTGTGAGGGAATTAGAGCTTTAGAGCTCTAAGGTGAAAGCTGGGCACTCGAAGATAATTTTCTTTACAGTTATTTTTCTAATAGTTCTGACAATATGTAGTATGACTCACCGCTCCCAAAGCTGGTGTGATGGTATGGGGTGCCATTGCCTAAAATACACGCTCACCCTTAGTATTGATCCGTGGCACCATGACAGCCCAGTGGTATGTCCATCCTGCAATCACATGTGTTGCCACTCATGCAATGGCTCCTAGGAGCCATTTTTCATCAAAACAATGCTCGGCCTCACACAGCAAGAGATCACAAGACTGTCTTCCCACTGTTACTACAATTCCGTGGCCTTCCCGATCCCCAGATTTGTCTCCAATCAAGCCAATCTGAGATCATTTGGGACGGCGAGTTGGGCAATCCACGAATTAGAGGAAAGGTTCTAGCAAATATGGAACGAAATGTCTCATATGCCTCAATGCCCAATCGTATCGTATCGTGCATTCGCGCTAGAGAGGGTTCAACAGGGCATTAAACACTCCGTTCTTTTGCCTTTTTCTATGAAATAAATCTTCCTTTTTCTTTGATTTTCTAATCATTTACTTATATCAAAGTAGTCATTACGCATGAAAAAATTTCATTTCATTTTGTCGACTCCTAATTGTTGCACGAATTTTTTTTGTCCATGAGTGTACTTTATAAGCCCCATAAAACAAATTTTAAACTCATGAACAATATATATGAAACATGTAATTATTCACACTTTCTTGGAAATTAATATATATTTATTTTATATATCTTACACAGAAAAAAAAAGAAATTAAAACTGTAAGAAAAGAGAAAGTCAAAGAATACACTGTATTTCAACATTAAGAAAATAATTTTATATTAAAAGTAAGTAATTTTAAGGACATTTTTTAATTTAAAATATACATGTAATTTTATAAATGTGTATTATTTTATAACTAGAAATTATGTAAATACAGTTATATTCTTGCTTTGTTATGTTTTCCTCCCAAGCAGTTTTCGTTTTTTAATGTTAATGTTTTTTGAGATAAACATTGAAAAAATAAAACAGTCTCATCTGCATTACAGACGCTTTCTAGCTTATAGACTTTTAAAATTTTATTCAGTATTTTTATTGTCAAATGTTTAATATTATCATAATCAACATATTTTTCCCCAGATAGTACATTTGCTGCAATTCTGTGCCTTTTCTTAAATTTTTTAGACTTCCATTGCTACATGGAAATTGGTCGTATCCCAATGCCTTCGCAAATTGAAGAGCTTTCTCTGTTACGAATGGTCTTAAGATAGAAACCTTTTTATCTCGCATTATGTGTATCCACTTCAAAATTGCCTCGTTGACATCTTTATAGACACATGTTCTTAATCGTTTTGAACAAGAAATTGATAAATCATAATTTGGTAATATATCTTGATTTTTTATGATACTTGATAAGCTGTTATGAGGAATACCAAATTTTAAAGCAATATCCTTTTTCTTGACGCCTTTATCCTCTTCCTGAACAATTACATTTTTTTGTTTGATGTTCAAGCACTTACGTCTTGACATTTTCGAGCTACAAGAAACGAATTTGCAGTACGACTGATCAACACTACAAATGAAAGGAGACTGTTCAAGGACACGGGAACACGAGACAACCTCACTGAGGATGAAAAGGGATATCAAAGATGTTTCTAGTGAACTGAACAATGGGAGTTAAAGGTTGCACTTCTTGGATGAAACGGCCACAGTTCAATTGTTCTCTGTAGGACAGGCACCTAATAAAACCAGTTCAATATTCATAATTACCATAAAATAATGTGTTAAAAGAGAAGAAATGTCCAGAAATACTTTTAAAATAGGGAGAAAAAAAATTGAATCACAAAAGAAAAAGTTTGCAATATAGGGGTTCGTTATATGGAGGTTTTATTGTATATATATATATATATATATATATATATATATATGTGTGTGTGTGTGTGTGTGTGTTGTCGTTGTTGTGTTAATAATGCCACCTGATAGGCAAAGGCGATCAAGGTCCACGAAATTCATCAAGGCAAAGGCCTAAGAGACGCTAGTCATATCTATATATATACAGTTGAACCTCTAAATAACGAGCCTCTACATTGCGACTTTTTCTAAGTAGCGAACTTTTTCCTGGAACCTTTAACATTTCACGATTTTCTTCGTAAAATAACCTCTCTATAGCGAAGTGCATTTTCTATATAACGAACTACTTTTGCTTTTGTGGTTCAACATTTGTTCTTCCTTTTTAAAGTATTTCTGATAAAAATTCCAAGTTATTCTCCCCTTAACACATTTTATGGTGGTTATCAATCTTGAACTGGTTTTATTAGATCTTAACTCGTCGAGAGCAATAGAATTCTGGACGTTTCATCCAAGAAGCGCAACCTTCAACCCTCATTGCCCAGTTCACTAAAAACATCTTCGATATCCTCTTTCACCCTCAGTGGAGTTGTCCCATGTCCCCGTGTTCTAATTATAAAAAAATGTATGTTTAATATTACTTGCATGCTTTAAATTATAAAATGTCTTTAAAATTCATTAATTTTAGTATAAAATAATTTTCTTAGTATTGAAAATACAGTGAATTTTTCGACATTCTCTTTTCTTGTTTTCTTTGAAGTTTTTCTTTCTTTCTTTTTAGATGTGTAAAATATATAAAATAAACATATATTAATTTTTTTAAAAAAGTGTGAATAATTATTTTTTTAATATATAGTGTTTATGAATTTGAAATTTGTTTTAAGTGGTTAATAAGGTATATTAAAAGATGAACCTCTATGTAACGAATTTTCCATACAACGAACTTTTTTCCGAGATTTAGTAACTTCGTTATATAGAGGTCCGACTGTATATTGACTCACTTTAACCGAGCTATCTACATGTGTAAATCGCTCGAAACACGGGGCGTGGTGGTCGAGTATGGAGGCATACCTTTAAAATTTGCTTTCATACGCGTATCTTATGCTATTTCTCGGTATGGTAAGCTACAAAGAGTTGTAAATACTCCAAATGGTGATTTTCAACGTTTTTTTTACCGAATCATACTTCCCATGTCATTAATAATCTGTATACCAAGTTTATTGTCATTACGGTTGTTACATCGAGATACAGAAGGCTCTGAATCGTGTCAGCTTAAAATAATCACCCTGTATTAGTAGGAGTGGATAAGAACGTGCTTAATAGAACAAGTTGGCAAATCAACAAGCCGAAATGTTGTTTTCGTACCGAAAATGATTTCGTAGAAATGTTAAACGTGTCTTAAGAGTCAATGGTCTTTTTGTAACCATGAAGGTGCGACAATTAAATTCCCAGACTGCGTATGCTCTAGCCCAGTGATGAGCCCACTGACCCACGATTGCTAGAAAACCACTTGTTTGTTTACGCGGGTTTATTAAGATTATCTAATTTGTGTGCATTATTTATATTCTATTTGTATTTTTCCAAGCACTGCATTGACACAAAAGCAATTAGAATGCTGTCTATAACCTTCACAGTTTGATTATTACAGTACCAAAATTACGCAAATGCAACAAATTTATATGAAAGTATGTAGCACTTGAAATAAAGCAAAAGTGTTTACAAAATATCAAATAAAGTATCTAATTTTACTTACGTTTTGTTTGCTGAAAAAAAACAATCGACAAACAAACCAAAGCAAATAACCATATTTAAAGCACTTTTGTAAGGTTATATTCAGAACCGTTTGCATAAAGAGACTTCCCTAGTGCCTATTTTTACCCAGTTAACCAATTGAGTTTTAAAGATGTTTAGTTTTAAAAATATATAATTCAACTTTTTAAACTTAACTGTGGTGCAAATGGCCATTAGTGACCCGTGAGCTAGTACTAAAAAAATATAAACAAAATTTGACCCTCGTCTCAAAAAAAGTTCGCCATCCCTACCCTAGCCGTTAGGCTTTGTCTAAAGCAGTGCTCCGCAACCTTTTTATCGCTTGCAGACCGGTCAACGTTTGATAATTTTACCGCGGCTCGCTGAGGGTGGGACACGTTGATTGTTTATATTTTAGATTGTTTTGATTTAAGGTGTCTCAGGGGTCTTAAATTTCTCTAGAGGTCTGAAAATATAAACAATTTTCAAACAGGTGTAATTTCTTTAAATTTAAATTAAATAATTCGAATCTTTTACACATTACTTATAAAGGAATGGGGCTTCAGAAAAGTATAAAATGTATAAATATAATCATAATTGTAAAAATTATAAGCATATGAATATAAGAAACTTTTCTATAAGAAATATTTATTAAGTTTTACGTCGTGCATGCTATTTTCTAAAAAAATAGGTTTAATTACTAGCTATAAGTTAATTTATAAATACAAATGTATTCTTAATACTTTGTAGCTACTTTTATATAAATAGAATAATAACTTATATATTTTAATAAATAAAAAAATACATTTTTAAAAAATATTTAAAAAATTGCAATATTTTACAAATATTTTGAAATACAAAAGATATATAATACTAAAATTAGGTAGGGTTTAAAGAGTATGATGCATTGTATAATTCTATACAATTTTAAACATCAGAGGCTAATATTTTAGAAAATAGCGTGCGCAAAACAAAAAATACTTAATATTTATTATATAATTTTCATATGCATATGACTTTTAAAATTATTATTATATTTTAAACATTTTATACTTTTCTGAAGCCCCGTTCAATTTTAAATAATGTGTAAAAGATTCGAATCATTTAATTTAAATTTAAAAGAATTATACCCGTTTGAAAATCGTTTATATTTTCAGACCTCTAGAAAAGTTTAACACCCCTGAGACCTCTTAACAATTTTAATTTAGTTACATTTAAATATGTCTTCAGAATAAAATACAGTTCAGTCCCGATAATCCGAACAATATCGGAAAATGTGATTGTTCGGATTAGCCCCTGAGTGAAATCACTATTTGAACTGGGAACGGGTTATGTTGTAATTAGTGGTTCTGTTCTTAGTTTGTACCATAACAGTGCGTGAATATTAAATAAAGAACTGTTTAGAATTAAGGTTTATACTGTTTTATATTGAAATATTCACCGATTTTCGTCCTTAAAATTATAAAATTTTTCCCGCGGAGCCGTTCGGATTAACCGGATGTTCGGATTAGCCGTGTTCGAATTAGCGGACTGTACTGTATAGTTACACTAAAAATGAATAAAAGTGATTTAACGTGGAAAGTTGCGCAAATCCGAGAGAAATGCACCAATTTAAATAAAATGGCAATAGTTTAAATGTTCTTTAGGCGGCCCGGTTCGCGGACCGGGGGTTGCGGAGTCTGATGGTGCTGGTGGTATGTTATTACATTTTTCTATATATTTCAGGTTGTTTTTCATCTTTGTTTGAGTAAGACGTTGCTGTGTCGAGGCGCCGCAATCATGATAAACTTAAAAAAAGGAGCTGCGTATAAATTTGAAAAAATGTTCATGAAATTAAAAACAAATTCCAACTGAATATTTTAAATTATTAAACAAGGTGTTTGGAGATAATTGCACATCACATACTCAAATTTTTGAATGGCACAAACGATTTTCGGAAAGTTGTTGAAGATGATGAACGTTCTGGTAGATCTGCGACATCAAAAACCGACGAAAACATTAAAAAAATTTGTTGAAATCGTAAAGACCAACATTTGAGTATCCAGGTGATGTCAGATATTACAAACAAGAGAGACAACAAGAATAGATTTTGGCCGAGATTTCGCATATGGCAAAAGCTTACGCAAAATTTGTACCGAAAAACCTGACATGTGCTCAAGAAATGAACAGGAAAAAAATTTGCTCTGATACCATGGAACGCTTCACAGAAGTTCCGGAACTCATTGAAAACGGGATGCAGCAGAGCCTCATCCAAACAGTAATACAAAAACAATTTTTTAAGTCAATTCCAACTTAGATCCACAAAAGCAATTTTATTTTGGCTACTTTTTCCTAAATGGCTACAATTAATAAAAATATGTATATACATATGAAAGAATCATAACATTAAGTGGTAATTAATTTTTATAAATTATTATTCATGTATGGTATTGTCATCCAAAACAATCGCGTATATAAAATTTCAGTTCAACTGAATGCGTCAAAACGTGAGAGAAAAACCTTTTAAAGTTTTGACACAAGTCGCCAAAATGGTCGATAAGTCGCCAAAAATGATGCCAACGTGTCTGTATTTGAAATTCTTTAAATAATTAGCCATTATCAATTAATTTGTTTTAATTATAATTAAATTATTGTATTATCATCCAAAATAATCATGTGTATAAAATTTCAGCTCAATTGAGCGCTTTAAAATGTATTTTATTAACGATTCAAAATTCCTCGAAGATAAATAGAGTGTGTGAGCTAATAGTAAGAATTGAAAAAAATGAAGATAGGGAGATTTTTTTGTGGTTTTTAGATTTATTTAGTTCATTTTAAGAAAAAAAGGTTAAAATTAAGAAGACAAAAAAAATTATTACTACTAAAAGGGGAAAAAATGGGTAAAAATTGACAAAAAATTACGTAAACGGGGCCACTTTGTACAAATAGTAAATGAACAAATTTTCAATTTTTAAACTTTTTGTTGTGTTACTTTGATATTCCTTTTTGAAATGACCATCAGGGTAAGAGATATTTTAATTTTTACAAAAACTACAGCACTTTATCTTAGTGGTTATATAAAATTGGTTGAAAAAGTTCATGTAAAGAACTGTAAATTCTGTAATAAAACAGTGGTTGATACATCTTAAGGTTAAAACCCTTCTACTGTTATACACAGGACATACAGACAAAATTTCAGCAAATTATTTTAAAAACTTTTAGCGTAATCACTATCCCCATTTGAGATTTTCGGAAAAAAACACATTTCGAGAAAAACGCAATTTAAGGTTTGACATCTTATGTAAAGTTAAGGCATCTGCTTTTACTACAACACTTGTAGTTTTTGTTCTACTGAGTGGAAAATAAAAAAATGGGGTATTTTTATAAAGCTAATAAGATGGCCTACAAAATCAATTCATAAAAAAAATTATCAATTTTTAAAAAATCCAAATTTTAGGGTAGTCGGATACCAGAAAATGAACAATGCATTGATGGGAACACGTTTAGAGTGTACAAAAAATAGAAGGTTAAAACGGCAATTTTACCGAAGAAGGTGACACCTAACGAGCTACAACATTGCTTTGAACGGTGGGAAACACTTATGCAGCTATGTATTGATATGTAAGGGAAATATGTTGAAGGGGATTAGAAAGTATTTGGACATTATTTTCAATAAAACTAATTTTTGTGACAAATCCCCGGTTAATATATATATATATATTATATGTATATATATATATTATTAATATATATAAATATATATATATATATATATACACACTGGTGTGCAAAAATTAAGGACGAAGTCGAAAAATTAGCATATCAGCTGAACGAAGAGGCAGAGCGGACAGAAAGACCAATCAGGAGATTAAGTAAGGTGATGTACGGTAGCACATGCGCAGATATGCAGGTAGACGTAATGGGGGAGTGTCTGAGTAGTATAAAGCATGTTGTCGGTGTAAGATCAGTATTTCTGGCAAAGAGATTGCACGCCGTATAGCAGTTAAAATCACACCGAGTTCCTGCCTCAGCGAGAAATGGCGAATAATCAATCTGTTAGACGACATCTGGATGCTTTTACCCGAGGTCGAATCATTGGGAAGTTGGAGGAAGGCCGCAGTGTGACAAGTGTGGCTGCAGAGTTCGGAATTGTTCACAGCATCATTTCACGACTTTGGAGACAATTTCAAACTACAGGAACAGCTATCCGGGGGTTCAGTAGTGGTCGTCCACGAGGAACCACACCCGCAGATGACCGGTACATTGTCTTACAGGCCAGAAGAAACAGACGGCAAACAGCGGGAGAAATCGCTAGACACACGACACAGGCGACTGGACGACCGATATCGCGTTTTACCGTGGCCAGAAGGCGTTTTCTGTGGTGCCGGGAACACCGGAATTGGAGAGACATAGAATGGGGACGAGTACTCTTTACAGATGAGAGCAGATTCAGTTTGAGTAGCGATTCTCATCGCATACTCATCTGGAGAGAGCGGGGAAGCTGCAACATCCCTCGAACATCATTGAAAGGGACAGGTATGGAGGTCGCGGTGTTCTCGTTTGGGGAGGCATCATGCTTCGTAGTCGTACAGACCTTCACATCTTCGACGCAGGTTCAGTCAACGGGACCCGTTATTGTAACGTGATTCTTCTTCCACATGTGCGTCTTTTTAGAGGCGCTATGGGTCTGCAGTTCCTTTTCATGGACGACAATGCACCATGTCATCGCACAGTAGCTGCCGAACAGCTCTTAGAGAGTGAGGATATTGAACGTATGGATTGGCCGGCACGATCTCCGGATCTCAATCCCATCGAGCATGTATGGGATTTTCTAGGCAGACGCTTGGCAGCTCGTACCTTACCACCAGTAACGATTCGGGAGCTTCGATTGGCGCTGCAAGACGAATGGGCAGCAATGCCTCAACAACTCATTGACACCCTCATTCTCAGCATGGGTAGACGCTGTGAAACCTGCTTAGCAGTCAAGGGAGATCATATCCCCTACTAAAGACCGGATGTTTCTTGCTGGACACCCATCACAGGAATGTTTCGGCCTTCAGTCGCATTGCGCTCCATGCTACTTTTTCAATTAAGCTTCTTTTTATCCCTCTGATTTCTCTTTTAGTAAGTGTTGCTTACATATTACACATGTCCTTACGTATTGGGGATCTTACGGTATTAAATGTGTTGATTTGGAAAGCTTTTGTACAAAGTTATATTGAAAAAACCGTCTCGTTCTTAATTTTTGCACACCAGTGTATGTATATCTTTATATATAAAAATCTTCTGTACGTGTGTTTGTCACTAAACTCCTCCTAAATGGCTGGACTGATTTCGATGAAATTTTTTGTGTGGGTTCAAGTAAATTCGAGAATGGTTTAGATTCACAATTCGGTCCAATATGGAAATTAGTTAAAAAGATATTAATTAAAAACATTCGAAAATTACAACTCAACATTCACCTGCATTGTTGAAACAACGCTATTGTTATAAAATAAAATTTCCTTTCAACTGAATGCTTTAAGACGTGAGAAAAAAATCTTTTCAAATTT